>WBNH01005887.1:0-95788 GCA_013401255.1 Urocolius indicus
AACCTCCCTTGATCTGCTGGCTAGAAAACAAAAGCTTCAGGTGGAAGTGGTCAGCTTTATCTTTGATTATGCTGCATAAGAAGGAGATAATATTTTTAAAAGTAACCAATAAAGCTGTCCTTTCATGTTAACTCTGAGACTCGTGACTCAATCCCCAGAAACACAATTTCTTGGTTTGTTCTTGGTTGAGTTTTAACTATGAAGTCACACATCTGACTAATAGACTTTTATCACAAGTATATATTTATAATAGATCTATTTTTCTTTGGTGGATTGCCAAGGGGAATGTAAATCAAGAGTAAAATTAACTGACTTGTACTCCAAATGTCATGCCATCCTAATGAAAATACAACAGCAAGGCTGGTTTTATCTAGATTTCAGTTCAGTAGCCCTTAAAGACAAAATATGGAACCATTAGTTGCAGGCATCTGCTTCACTATCAGTCAGTAAATAAGAAATTTATAATACTGAGACGTCCTTGGTCTGTCACAATATAACACCGCTGCTACTCATTACAGGTGGACTGTCTTAGATATCGCTGTGGGGCCCATGAGGCTGAGGGAGAAGGAGAAATATAGATACTTCCTCTACTGTTCTAGTCAAGTTATTGAACTTGTTATCCCAGGGGAAGCAGTGGTAAGTTTCCTAAATGGCGAAAGGCAAACCATGTTGCTATGTGCATATTTTTGTAATGCATCTCATACAACAACAACAAAAAAGTTTTAACTTTATGGATTACTACTTCTAGATTATGATATGAATTTCCTATATAGAAGATTAAATTTTATTTTATATCTTGGGTAGAGATATGAGCAGGGATGCAGAGAGAGAAGCAGTATGCATTTAACAATGGATGGTTCTTATCTTTTTTAAGTTAAATTTCAAATCTTTTAATACTGAAACAGCAGGAAAGTACTAGGGATGATGAACTATTAAGTTAAGGCAAGCAGAGAGACAAAAGGATGAAAGGGAGACAGAACAAATGGAAAGTCTTGACGAAACTCACTGGTACATTTAGTTAGCTGACAGAGAATACTCATGGTGGAAGAGAGCGTTATTTGACCAAGGCTGGTGTGTTTGTATGAAAAGATGGAAAGATTTTCATGTGATTTTGTGTCACAGAGTCAGACTGAGGCTTTAAAATCAAACAGTGTAAAACATATGTGTGTTCTTTTGTTTGGGAGTTTTGCATCACCGGCACAGGCTAGATTGGGTGGACTTGCTCTGCTTCCTTAGCTCTTAAGTGTCTTTTGATAGATGAGAGTAATAACTTTTATTGTCCCTGAATAGGTGGAAAGAGTGAGGAAATAGGTGAGGAAAGACAAGGGGAAATATAGGAACATAAATGAAATAGGACTTTTATGGAAACATCAACTCAAACTATTCAGAAAGATTTGTGTTACTGCATTTAATTGCCTCCAGATGTTCTTGCAAAGGGAGAATTTGGATTAACCTGGGAAGGTCAATGGCAAGGCATGGTTTCCTGATTTTAAAAACAGGGAGAAAAAGACCCTTCTTGTGTTAGCCTGACAGCTTTACAGTTATCAGAACAGTCATTGACATTACTTTACAGTACTGTGCTTCCAGACCTCTCAGAGGAAGNGCTGATTATTCTCCTGCCTTCAGTTAGACCAAAAGCTACTAGGGTAGGTATCTGTATAGCTGCTTTTCTTCTCCACCTTCATTGAAATAAACTGAAATATGAGAACACAGACCCAAGAAAACTGGTAAATAACAAAATTACTTTGAATATCTTTCTTTCTGATCCTCCTTAGAAGATCTTTCTGATATTTCCTAACCCTCCACCCAGTAAGCTCTTGAAAAAAAGTTAAAATAAAGACCATAAAGAATCACAGACTGGTAGGGGTTGGAAGGGATCTCTTAGAGATCATCCAGTCCAACCCCTTGCTGAAGTAGGTTCACCTCTATCAGGTCACACAGAAAATGTCCAGGTGGGTTTGGAAAACCTCCCAGGAGGGAGACTCCACAACCTGCCTGGGCAATCTGAGCCAGGGCTCTCACACCCTCACAGGAAAGAAGTTCTTCCTTAAATTTAACTTGAACTCTTTTTGTTCCAGCTTGTCCTATCATTGTACACTGCAGAAAAAAAACTTTTGCCCCATCCTCTTGACATAAACCTTTCAAATACTTGTAAGTATTAATGACATCCTCCCTCAGTTTCTTCTCCAAACTGAACAGTCCCAGTTTCCACAGCCTTTCCTCATAAGAAAGATGGTCCGGTCCCTTGATCATCTCGGTGGCCATGCGCTGGACTCTTTCTAGAAGTTCCTTGTCTCTCTTTGGCTGAGAAGCCTAAAACTTGGCACAGGACTCCAGATGTGGTCATTACCAGAGCAGGGCAGAGGAGGAAGAGAACCATATTGTAATGCAGATTTGGGCCGCTGGAAAAATAGGTCACTATCAAGTCCTCAGTGGTGTATGGCTTTCCTGTAGAAACTAGATGCTTGTGAAGGTTTAGATATTTTTTCATTAACAAATTTTCCAGTGCAGGGTAGAGATGTGTGTGTTACTGGTATGTAAAACAAACATTTATCCATGTTCCTCTTCTTCAAAGAAATAAGATTGAAGAGCCAAAGCTTTTTCCATCTATAGTAGCCAAATTAGCCAAAACTGAATTTTCCATAGCTCAGTTTGTGTGTCAGCTATTTTGTTGTCTTGGCATTTTTGAGTAAAGAAGTTTACTTAGAGAAACATGCACTGATTGAAATAGAAACTTTCTTCTCTTCCATTGATTAGTGTCTGTCTTTCACAATGGGAGTAATAACTATCAGTCATAGTTAAATAGCAAAAGGCAAAATGTTTTTCCATGATAGTTTAATTTTTAATTTCCCCATTTATTTATTTGTGCTTTCATTTCACTTAGTTCTGTACTGAAAATGAGTACACCCTAAAGTTTACTCATTTACTTTCTGCTGCCTGTGGCTCTTTCACAGCTAATAATGTGTTTTCTTGGCCATGTGCTGTTTTTTGTGTCTGTTTCCAGTTGAGACTGGGACCATACTCCTGAGGTTAATTCAGAAAAAAAATAAGGTGTAATTTTCTTACTATTAGGTAGAAATCATTTTAGAGATGAGTGAAAATCTCAAACCTATAACTGCTTTTAGAAATTATTGTGTAAATAAATAAACAATTGTACTTTGACTGAAGATCATTCATGAGTGGGACAAAAAAAGAGCTTCATAAGATATAAATGTATATGCTTGAATAGCTGCAATTGAAACCTCTCTAATCTCTTTGAACTTCAAGGCTTTTATGCTGGAGGAGCCCAGTGGGAGAGGCAGCAGTGTTCATAGGATTTGGCAGAGTTTCTGGAAGGCAAGATGGAGAGCCATCATCGTATTTATCTCTGCAAGCCTGACTGCAGTTGCCATACCATGCTGGAGTCAGATTTGTGTTCCAGTGTAGTCTGCTCCAAATAGCTTGCCTCAACATGTTTGATTTGTTTGTTTTAATTTGCTTTTGTGTGTGAAGGTGAACTTAAATGGGCTTTTTTCTAAATATTATTACCAGGTCCAGAATCAATTATCTTGTCACAAGGAGCTAAAATGAGAGGCTGTCTACCACGTGCATCCAGCTATGGTGGGAATAGATATTTGGGTTCATCAAACTCCCATCTGTGCAGTGCAATACATGCTCATTAGCACACCAGAGGATGTTTTATTCCTTCTGAATAATAAGTGCTGTGTAATCCATAGCCTGACTCTGAGAGGGAAGAGAAAGATACCATAGAAATAACACAAGCCAACTGTAGAGGGCTTTTTACCCTCCTGAATCAGTCTGTGCCAGTGCTCAGTGACTCTTTCAGTCCGTCACCTCTTTTCCTCTAAGGATCTGCATTACCCTGGTAAAAAGTTATCTTTGCCAGAAATTTAATTAATGCCTTCAAACATCATTATCAGCTTTTTGCAGCCTTGCAAACTTGGTCTTCGTGTGGGACCCTCTGTTACCAAATCATACTGATGAAAATATTCCCTTGTGGAAACCCTTTATGTGCTGTGTGCGGCAACAACTGCTGCTTCAGTGGGTGTCACTATGACAGGCTGATTAGGGAAAAGGTAGAAAGGGGACAGGAAACTGGAGAGAACGAATTAAAAATAACGCAGGAAAATAAATGCAAACTGAAACAGAAATCCTGCTGTGTTGTGCAGAAACCAAATCAGGCTAATGTGAAGTGGAAAGAGCTCAGGGTGGTAGGCAGCGTTGGATTCAACAGTACTTTCATTCTTATATTGCAGTTTTCCAGCAGGTGCTTTCCTGTTGTCTGCAACAGCAGATGACTGGCAATACATAGTTAAGCGTAGCATTTGTTTTTCCACAGAGATGCTATGCCTTTTTTTGTAGTTGTTAAGCTCCACAGTTAGTCATCAAAGGAAAAATAGTGTCACTTTCTGTTACCTGCTTGGATTTTCAACATAGGAGAATATTATGATAACATGATACAACAGCTTTGTCTTTATTTGATGTTTTACCCCATTAATTTACTTTCTACTGTTTTCATGGTAGTGTCTTGGAAAACTGTAAGTGGACAATATTCTCCCTTTTCCTTACCAATAGTGTTCACTGGACCACATTTAATTAAGAGAATGTATATTGACGTGCATAACGTAATCAGGTCAGGGACTCGAGCTGAAATTGATTGAGTACAGCTCTCCTACACTTCAATTTATGAATGTTGAGATGCAGATGAATAGTGAAAAGGTTTAATTTCCATTTGTGTTAGCACAATCCTTATAATGTAAGCATTAATTGAACATACTCTGTGTTCATGTGGAGAAATCAAGCATGTCCAGTTTTCATGAGTGGAGGTCAGAGGTCAATTTCTAGCAGATTCCAAACAGTCTAGTTATAGAAATATATCTACATTTGATCAGCTATAGTTTTAGAGATTGCATTCCTAGAAGGGCAGCATTAAACAAAACAAAAAAGAAGCAAGTATTTTGAAATAGCAACTGTTGTACAAAAGTAAGTGATATTTTTATGATTTTTTTATTAATTACACCGATGTAGATGTGAAATGGTTTCCTGTTATAGATCTTGGCAATCATTTCTTTGGTTAGGTCATCATGCACATCATTGTAAGCTTGCGATTTCAATTCTAACCTTAATTCATTGATTATTTTCATGAATATCTTAATACATTCAGTTGTTTTGACCTGAAAGCCCTGTAGCAACAATGAGTTGCACTGTTTTTTCAATGTGTGAGACATAGTGGTTTAACCCCAGACAGCAGATAAGCAGTACACAGCCACTTGCTCACTCCCTCCCTAACAGGATGGGGGAGAGAATCGGAAGAATAAAAAGGAGGAAGCTCATGGGCTGAGATAAAGATAGTTTAATAGGTAAAGCTGCTCTTGCAAGAAAAGCAAAATAAGGAATTCATTCACTACTTTCTATGGGTAGGCAGGTGTTCAACTGTTCCTAGGAAAGCAGGGCTTCAGCATGTATAATAGTCACTCGGGAAGACAAAAGTCATTGTTCTGTCCTTTTCTTCTTCTTCTTCCCTCAGCTTTATGTGCTGAGCATGATTCTATATGGTATGAGATAACCCTTTGGTCATTTGGGGTCAGTTGCCCCAGCTCTGTGCCCTCCCATCTTCTTGTGCACTCCCAGCCCACTCACTGATGGGCTGGTGTGAGAAGAAGAAAAGACCTTGATGCTCAGCAGTAACAAAAAAAATCACCATTTTTTTCCATACTGTTTTTATCACAAATCCAAAACATAGTCCCATACTAGCTACTTTGATGAAAATTAACTCTATCCTATCCAAAACGAGCACAGATATGCAGCATTCTACATCCACAGACTATAGTCTATGTCTTAAGCTGCAGCAGTATGGGGTGTTCTAAAATCAGTGTTTTGTTACTGCAAGTGTTTTATCTTTGTAATGATTTTTATTACTATACATCTTATCCAGAAACGGATTTCTTCTTTCACACTGCATCATGGTCTTATAACACATTTTTTATTGACCTTCTTTTCATTGTGTTCACATAATGATTTTGAAGTGTTTAAAGCTTGAATAGAAAAATGCAAGTAACTTTACATTTTGTTCACAACAGTAGTGTGACTTATTTATTTATTCATTCACTTATGGGGGAACAGACCATTAAGAGACACATCTCATTTCCAATTTAGATACCTCATAAATTCTGCTTGGTTGATAAATTAATGGAAAGGTCTAGGGATTTCAGTCTGGGAATTTCTGTCACATAAAACATTGTTCATTCCCTTGGGATCTTATTGACCTAGAAACGAAAATACAGCCTGCTGCTTCTGGAAATCTACCTAAGGAACTAAGGGCCATAATTTAAAAGATATTTAGAATGATGCAGCAGTCTACTATGCTATACAATACATGGAACAACAATTGATTTTTTATTTCAGCTGCCAAATAAAAAAGAAAATAGCAAACACAATTGTTTATGATCAAACAGAAAGGTTTCTCACAAGGATAAAATATCAAAAAGTTTCCTTTTCATAGAATCATAGCATGGTAGGGATTGGAAGGGACCTTTAGAGATCATCTAGTCTAACTCCCCTGCTAAAGAAGGTCCATCTAGATCAGGTCACACAGGAAAGCTTCCAGGCACATCTTGAAGACCTCCAAGGAAGGAGACTTCACAACCTCCCTGGGCAGCCTGTTCCACTGCTCCATCACCGTTACTGTGAAATAGTTTTTTCTTATATTTAGATGGAACTTTTTGTGTTCCAGATTGATCCCATTACCCCTTATCCTGTGGCTAGATACAATAGAAAAAAAAAAAAGAGATGTCCAAGCCTCCTGACATCAACCATTTAGATACTTATAAATAATGAGATCCTCCTTCAATCTCATTTTCTCTAGACTAAACAGCTCCAGTTCCCACAGCCTTTCCTCATACGGAAGATGCTCCAGTCCCCTGGTCATCTTGGTGCATTTTTTTTTTAAGTTTCTGAGTACTTAATTCCTGATTCAGAAAACATTGAGGTATTATGACATTTTTTGAAGTTCTCACAAATGTGTTTGACATCTGCATAAATATATACATGTATACCTTAAATGTCACCCTAAAGTATTTGCTTGAAAAGGAATTTTTGTGAGAGAGTGGAGTAGAATCAGGATGTGAAATTTTAACAGTTTCTCTGTGCTTTGTGTACATCAAGAAAGAAACATGGTGAGGTTTCAAAGACTCCAAATAAAATTAATATCTGGCATAATTTTCAGTGTTGATCATAAATGTTAGTATTTCTTGGTGATGTAGCTCACTTCTACCTGTGCTCTGTTCTAATGTGGATACATGATATAATAGGTAGAAGTAAAGAGTGCTCAATCATCCTTTTACAAGGCTGGCTTGAGATCAGAGCAATCTCCCTGTGGTTGTAGAGTTGGGATTTAGAAAGTTTCAAGCAATTGGAGGAAATATACATGAGAAACCACTCAGCTCCTTCCATTTTCAGCTACCACTTAGTGTACTGTAACTACATTCAGTGTAGTTACCTGGCTAAGGAGGAATGTTCTTGTTTAGCCTTTGGAATACAATGCATCTCCTCTGAAAAGTGAGACGTCCTGAACCTTCAAATATGAAGTATCTTGCACACAGTTTATATGTAACTGACAATGACTAATAGTCAGTATGTAAGTTTTTTGTTTGAAAGATGCTATGCAAAGTGGTAGGGAGCATGCCCAATTCTTCCCAAACATGTAATTCTTTGGGCTAACGTTCATTTCTGGTTCTAGATTGTTTGAAAGAGAAATGAAAGTTTACCCTATGATTTAAAAGGACATACATTTGAACAGAAGTGTCATGTTTGTGATTGACTGCAGCAGAAGATGACACATTTCTGTCTGGAAATGTAGTCAGTGCATTTTGTTAATACTTTTGTCTGATACTCAATGATTAGTGATTATTTACCTTGCAGGCCTTATAGTTGAAGGTGCTTTCCAACACAGGTTCAGACAGGCTGCTCAGAACTTCTGGAAAAAATATCTCTGTAAAAGGAATAGTTTCTACAAGATGTACCAAGTATTGCATACCACATAGCTAGGGCTAGCTCCATTCAGAGGAGATCAGGTAGACCTCTGGATACAGTACTGAATAAATATTCTTCAAGACAACTTTCTTTTCCTTATTATTATTCATTTACAATTAAGCACGTTGTGGTTATCTCTAAAATAGTGATAAACTCATCAGACTAATGATATCTTTACAAATAATTTACTTCATAGTTTTTCCAAAGTGGCTACACTATAAAAACCTTACCCTGAATCATTGTCTGGAATAGTGGGAAGCAGTGTCCTACAACAAAATTCTCTAAGGTACTTTGTCTCAGGAGGCTCAGCACAGTTGCATCAGCTGGGCAACCAGATCATACCCTGTGTGTCTATATGCTGAGAACTGCCACTGCTTCTTGGTAAGTGAACTCTGAAGAATTATTTCAGTTCTGATTTCACTTTAAATATCTTTAAACTTATCTACAGCTGTATTGCTGGAAAGTATAAATATGTCACGTTAAGGCGGACGGCATGGAGGGCTTTGGCATGTGGAATTTCGTTTGAGGGAGTCCAGGTATTTGGGCACATCTTGACCCACAAATGTGGAGCAGGGTCGTGGGGAGGAGAAGCCTGGGCACTGTACTGAGCTAAAATTATCCTAAAATCCTAATATTTTATTGTAAAGCTTGTGGACGGGCATATATAAAAAGGGAGTACTTCTGTGGAACAATAGATGCTTGATTTCTCCAGGGACTCATCTATATTCACTTTCACAGAGAATACTAGGAAAATTGTGACACTCAATATTAAAAGATCAACAAGCATTTATGTAACTCAGCAGTTAAAGAATCCTTTTAGTAAATAGCAGTAACAATGCCATTAAATGGCTCTTTGATCCTTATTTATGCAGAGCTTTTTTTATGGGCTGGCAAGAACAACTAATTGGAAAAAAAAAAAAACACATTCACTGGCTCTTCCCCTGACAGGAAGTTTATACCATATTTTTAAATATAAAGACTTTTTACCCTTGCAAAAACTATCTACATCTTTCCTAACTGTAGGGAAAATACTGTGCTAGCATAAGAGTCTAAAGACAAGACTGACAGAAAAATTCCCAAGTTTACTTACAGTCTCTTTTTGTAAGGAAGATTTTAAATAAATGAAATATATTTTGTCAAGGAAGAAACCTGTGATGGGAACAGCGGTAAATCATGCAGAAGCAATGAGGATGAAGGCTGCAGCTGGAGTGAGATGTGTGTGCATGGACTGTTCCATAGGAGATGGGAAAAGAGAGAAATGCCACCAGACTATTCAGGAATAGAGACTTGTGAAAGACTCACGAGCAAGTTCTTTAGCAAGTTTGCTGGTGACACTAAAATGAGAGGACTGGCTGATTCACCAGAAGGCTGTGCTGCCATTCAGTGAGATCTTGACTTGCTTGAGAGTTGGACAGAGAGGAACCTCATGAGATTCAACAAGGACAAGTGCAGAGTCCTGCACCTGGGAAGGAACAACCCCATGCACCAGTACAGGCTGGGGGTTGACCTGCTGGAGAGCAGCTCTGCAGAGAGAGACCTGGGAATCTTGATTGATAATAAACTAAATATGAGGCATCAATGTGCCCTTGTGGCCAAGAAGGCCAATGGCATCCTGGGATGCATCAAGAAAAGTGTGGCTAGCAGGCTGAGGAGGGTTCTGCTCCCCCTCTATTCTGCCCTGGTGAGACCTCATCTGGAGTCCTGTGTCCAGTTCTGGGGTCCTGCAGGGGGTTGTACTAGATGGTCCTTCAAACCCCTACCGTTCTGTGATTCAAGTTCATGGCAGGCCCTATGACTTTCAGGAAAAAGAAACAAAATGTGGTAATTCGGAAGAAATGGAAAAGTTCTGCCAGATGACTGGTTGGGGAGATTTTTAGTCATTAAACAGCAGCCGAAATAGCAAAAGAATACCAAAATCTCACAAACTGGATTTTTGTAGCCATATACAAACATGAAAGCCTTCTGCGTCTTTGACTTTTGGCAGTTTCTAAAATGTGGGAGATTTATATCAGGGACTAAAGGAAAAATTTCTTTATAAAGAAAGGTCTTAAGTGAAATCTCCAAACCCTGAAGTGTGCTAAGGACTGGTATGAAGCAATACTGAAAAGCCTGACTTTCAGAATAATATAATTCCCAGGAATCCAGAGAGGGCAGAAATGGACAATGGATTTTTCTGGTTTGGACAGTGTCTTCTGCTTTGGAGCAAGTACAGTTGACAACTGAGCCCTACAATGCAGCAGAGGAGGGCTACATAACTAGAACAGAAGTTTAGACATGCTTTTCCTCCAAATGGATTATTAGCTTAAAAGTATTACTAGAGCTGAAAACCCCATCCTTGCTGCTCAATATTGATCCTCACAAGGATTTGCTAAAAACACTTCAAAGACTTTTTTGCAGGTGCACACAAATATAATTTCTCTTCATAATCAAAGCCTATTTGGGTTTTTTATGTAAATACTGAAAAGCTCAAGCAATGATATTTTAATTTTTCTTTTTACTCTCTCAGTTCAAATCATGTTACAACACTATATATGACATATCTTGAGGGGGTAGCAATGCTAGGATCTCTGTGCATATATCCCTACTCCAAGTGTAGCTCATATACCAAATGTATGTCATGTACCTGCACTGCAAACTAAGACTCAGCATTGCTTTTGTCACAATCAGTTAAGAAATCCATATTGACAGAAATGAATTGAAGCGGATACAGCTGTGCAGGCAAACCACATGGACAGTCAATCTATAAAGCTTGCTGGAGGAAGGGAAGGACAACGCTGACAAATAATATTTCTACATTCTTATTGTGTTTAAATTAATATGATGTAATATCTGGTGTCTGTGACATCTGGAAGAGATCTTGAGTGTTGAATAGTGTACAATAAAATGTCAGCAGTTTACTGAACAGGAAAGAAAGTGCTTGCTTAAGGTAGATGAACTATGACAATTTTATTGAAAATTTAATTTGTATTTCAAGGAGTTCTTAGTCCTTCCAATCTAAAGCTTAAA
The DNA here is from genome assembly GCA_013401255.1 of Urocolius indicus. NCBI lineage: Eukaryota > Metazoa > Chordata > Aves > Coliiformes > Coliidae > Urocolius > Urocolius indicus. The sequence continues at coordinate 11,038 of WBNH01005887.1, forward strand.
AAAACCTGTTCATATGCCTATATCTATCTAAGCTAACATATCTGAACTTGGCTAAAATTATTTCGATTGTGAATGGAGATGGAAATTTCATGACAATGTAATGGAAGATATTTCTAGTACCTCACGACTTTCCTGTATTAGAAATAGTGTACAGAAAAGCTTTCTTTTATTTCTACAAAAAAAAAAAAAAAAAAAGGTAAGATCTTTAAGGAGAGGAAAATTCAAAGAGAATACTTAAGAATGATATACTTTGTCAGATGGTTAACTAAAAAAAATGTTTTTATTTTATTGAAGCAGATTGATTTCCCTCTTGGTGTTGATGTAGTGATATAATTGAAGAATTCAGCCACCATTCGGTCCACTTCTTAATCTGTCCATCTGTGAGATAAGTGCTTTCCTCTTAGTGGACAAGTTGTATAAAAGCCAAGATAAGATACATAGATTAAACCTTTAACCACAATTTACAGCACTATGATGAGTGTATATAAATATAGAATAAAAATCTCATCTCACCCTGGGATCTTCTGTTTCAAGAAGAACTGCTAAGAACATAACTTGTGATGTTTTGTGTTTCAGTGATATCTGCTGGTCTGTTGTGATACATCAAAGATAACTAGAAGCTCAGCAAAATATAGACCTTTGATTGGATTTAGTACTTCAAGGACAGTGAATAAGTGCTCTGTTAACAGAATTGCTCAAAACTGGGGAGGACATCCTCACTAGATACGTGAGACTTTGTGTACCACATTCATATTATCACTGTCATTGCCCTAAAATGTACACAGAAGTGGTAAAATCTAATAAAAATACAGAATTGTCCAGTAGAAGTCTTATTCTATGTTTTACTCTCCTAATCTCTGCAGGAAGCTCTACGAAGATAAAACACTACTATGAGTCTGTGGGATTGCTTTGTCCTTAATTTTTGATTAACACACTGGTAGACCATAATACTAAAAGATGAAATACATTACATTTAGTAGTTCAACACTGATGTCATGACTGATGTTATTTTGAAAGAGGAAATTAAAACATGATAAATAATTCTAGAATTGATCTTTTTAAGATTAATTTTTTAAAAAAATCTATATACTGCTCTTAAGATGCAAAAGCTTGATACAGAGAATGAGTTCATTTTTCAGTTACATAAGAAAGATTAAGAAGTTAACAAACTCAGGCCCTGAAGGTGCTTGGAAAATTATTATTTTCACCATTGTTCTGTCTTCTAGGAGGAAATAAAGGTGAGAAAAAGTCAGTCCTGAGATCTTACAACTAAGATTAATGTTTTCCCTGTTTGATTTCCTCATTACACTTACAGACCTAAGAGTGAAATTCTGTCGGCATGATTTCTGTGCCTTTAAAACCATTTGCTATGAAAAGCAGAATTTAATGAAAACTCTCTTTCTTTAATTTTAGTAATGAAGCTCAAGGAAATCACAAAGCAAATGAGATGTGCAGGTCATGTTTCAGCCTGAATGTTTCTGGTTACTAACTTGTTTCCCAGAAGATCAAACTGTCAGTTACATTTGAAAGAAGATTTTTCTGGTCTGAAATTCTCAAAATTCATCAGCTTCTCATAACCTCCTGCTGTTTAACAACCTCATTAATTGCAGCAGAAGCCCTGAAATGGCCAACTAGTCAAAATGCAGTGAGATCAACAAGGTTGGAAGCTCAAAACATTAGGAAAGCTAATACCAGGCAGTGCCAAAGTATTCCTTGGCACTTGGTGTGGTATTCCACACCAAGTCAGCACTGCCTGTGGCCTTGTTTGTTATCGCTTACAGAAATCCTAACTCCATTGCTTTCAGTAAGGTTTTTAGATTTGATTAGGAACCCTGCAAATGATATCCAAATATGCCTAATTTGAGTAATATGTGATCGAATCTGATAATTCAATCTTAATTGTGCAGATGAAAAAGATGGCATTAAGACAAGGCAGAGTTTCTCATGAGAGTTTATTAAGAAATTAAGGATTAGAGAATGAGAATCTGATTATAACAATTTAGCAGGGAGGCAGAAAGCACATATCAGGATTAAATGATTACTCTTTTAAAATGGTACAAGATCAGAAGAGCGATACCTTATATCCTCTCTTGGATCTGGTCCCAGCTCCAGAGGTGTGCATCTAATATATTACCTAAGAATTAAATCTTTTTCATTCAGATTTTGTTATACAGGCCTGATGCCTTAGTATTCCCTTGATCAGGCAGCTGGTTCAAGGTAAACAGGTAGTTTGGCTTCCTGTGTAAATAGCGCTAATCCATCAAATGGGCACACGTGCAATGGCAAACGTGAAAAGTTCAAACATTTCAATGTTAAGATTGTTCCCATGCCAGACAATCAAGAAGTCACATCAGTGTCTTTTTGGATATATATCAAGAAAAATATTGCTTTGCCCAACCTTGTTCAAAATATTGGGCATAATACAGCTACACCACAATTTACTACTTTTCTGACATGGTGCACCTTTTTAACAAAAGCAAAGAAGTACCAGAGGCAGCATTATGCTTATATTTACACAACTGATTGCAGTAAGTCTGTCATGAAACAATACCTCAGATGTCCTTCCCTTCCTTCTTTCCAATATTGTGCTTAGTCTAATTATTGTCACAAAAGAGTCAGAAGCCTAGCTATATGATGTAACGACACTTTGTGTTCGTTTGCATTGTGATCTTCAAGAGGTGTTAAAGTAGCATAATTTACAGATTTTCTGTCACTTAGTAACACTTTAAATGTATCTACAGTGCATGCATTCAAGATTTTGTTTTACTCAGAGGATAATTACTTATCTTTGTTAACTATATATCTACATATTCGTAGATTTCTTTTAATTAATGCAGTATATTTTGCAAAAATCTCACCTTTCAAGCACCTTTAATTTTCACTGGAATCTATCCTATGCATTTAATCACTTTTTTAGTTTCTATCATCAGTAAAGAAATCTGTGGGGGTTTCCCTTTGATTTTTTCCCTAACCTAGTAAAGACATGGAAAATAGATGTGCATCTCACTGCTCCCTATCCTCTTTTAGACAATATGCTATACTCACTTCAGCAGGACAGAGCACTGTTTAGCATTGGTAAGAAATGTATGGAGACACCAGATATGGATAGGCTCATTTACATGCAAACTGTCCAGTGTTGTGTGAGAACAGAGTTAAATCTTTGTACACTCATGTAATTGTGTACTGACAATCAGCAAAATTAATTTTTATATGCAAGACAAAGCTGACTCTAAAGTTTAGTTCTGCCTTATGGATGAGATTTTGTCCAATACATACATTTGTATATTAAAATATTAAAAACCAGACAATATTCTGCAGACAGATTTTTATTGGGAGGGAGTATTGTATCAGTAGCAAACTATAGTTGCTTGATTAACTAGATGAGGGGAGAGATGTCATCTACCTTGTCTTCAGCAAGGCTTTTGACACTGTCTCCCATAACATCTTCATCAGAAAACTCAGGCAACGTGGCTTGGATGAGTGGGCAGTGAGGTGGATTGAGAGCTGGCTGAATGACAGAGCCCAGAGGGTGGTGATCAATGGCACCGATTGAGTTGGAGTCCTGTGGCCAGTGGAGTTCCTCAGGGATTGGTTCTGGGGCCAGACTTGTTCAACATCTTCATGAACAATCTGGATGAGGGGACAGAGTGTACTCTCAGCAAGTTCACTGGTGACACCAAACAGGGAGAACTGGCTGATTTCCCAGAAGGCTGTGCTGCCATTCAGCGGGATCTCATCCAGCATGAGAGCTGGGCAGAGAGGAACCTCATGAGGTTCAACAAGGACAAGTGCAGAGTCCTGCACCTGGGGTGGACCAACCCCATGCACCAGTACAGGCTGGGGATTGACCTGCTGCACAGCAGCTCTGCAGAGAGAGACCTGGAAGTACTGATTGATAATAAACCAAATATGAGGCATCAATGTGCCCTTGTGGCCAAGAAGGCCAATGACATCCTGTGATGGATCAAGAAGAGTGTGGGTCATTGTGCTCCCCCTCTATTCTGCCCTGGTGAGGACCTGGAGTCCTGTGTCCAGTTCTGGGCTCCTCAGCTCAAGAGGGACAGGGAACTTCTGAAGGGTCCAGCACAGGACCTCCAAGATGATAAGGTGAGTGGAGCATCTCACTTATGAGGAAAGATTGTGGGAATTGAGGCTGTTTAGTCCAGAGAAGAGAATACTGAGAGGGGATCTCATTAATATTTTTAAGTATTTAAATGTGGATGTCAGGAGATTGGGACATCCCTTTTTTCTATTGTACCTGTTAACAAGACAAAGGGTAATGGAAAGAAGCTGGAACACAAAAAGTTCCATTTAAACATAAGAAAAAAACTATTTTAGTATGAGGATGAGGGAGACCTGGCACAGGCTGACCAGAGGGGTTGTGGAGTCTCCTAGTCTCCTTCTCTGGAAGACTCGCCTGAATGTATTCCTGTGCGGCCTGATCTAGGTGGACCTGCTTCAGCAGGGCGGTTGAACTAGATAATCCCTAAAGGTCTCTTCCAACCCCTACCATTCTAGGATTCTATGATTTTATGGAATAACATTGCACTTTTGCTACTTGAATATCCCTGGTATCCATACAAATAAAAAATAATTCTTGTGCAAAAACTCTGAAGATGCATGGCTGGTGAACATAAAGTGAAAATAGTTTTTTCAAGTGCTGGGAAAGGTGGGTTTCTTGACATATGTTGATCTGAAATAGTGTCTGTCATTAATTTGAATCAAGTAGTGCAGTATTTGTGACCTTTGGAGCTCATAGCAACTTAATTCCTAACAGTGCTGCTTTAGTTTAAAAACAGAATTGTGAGTATGTATCGTTGCATGATTTAAAAGGAGAAAGATCAGTGGAGATCTTTTAAGAGTTTAAGTCTTTTTTTGCCTTTTGATGAAAACTTACACATTGTTTTCCCCACATAACTGACACCTTTACACAAACTTCAATCTAAACTGGTGTTACATGTATTGTATTTGAAGTAGATCACAGGACTTCTGATGACAGAGACCTTGCCTGCTATTGTACTTCATAAAGCATCTTTCACACTTAGAGAATTCCCTAAATAATATATAGATAAAATTTTGCAAACCCTTCAAATATGAGACATGTGAGATTTTAGTCCTAACACTACGACAGGACCTCCTGCAGAGGTGTGAGACCACAGTAAGTTCTTACTGTGAATTAACAGGGATTTTGTATGTCAAAACAAGCCTTCAAAAAACCACGCAGGTTGTTATTGTTTCTGTAGTCCTTTAAATCTTTGATTGTCATCGCTACAGAAGCTGAGTGCTAATAAACTTAAAAAGCCAGGTTAAGTAAGGCAACAGACAATGTCTGTCTTTTTTAATGAGAGTTAGGGCTGGGCCATGAGCTGACAGACAGATTGTGGTACTTGCTCTGGTTTTCAGGAGTTACTGAGTACATGAAGACTCTGAGATGCTCACTTCCTTTTATTTTGTGCTGCCCCTTTGGTGGGCTGCCCCAGGCTGTGCAGAGGAACTGTGGTGGGTTGGGAACTGTTTAACTTGAGTTCTAGTTAATCACCTTTCATCCACAGGACAGATGATGTTGTAGCTTCTCCCTGTTCTAGCAGGGAAAAATAAGCAGTAATTACTTAACTATGAGCAGATGCTGCTTGAAATCCTGACAGGAATCAAGGGTCTCATGCTCCGTGTTATACAGCAAGAGGTGGTCACTCAGACTTTGTGAACTTGGGCTAGTAAAGAGCAAGGAAGGGGAGGAACATCAGAGGCACAGAGAAAGAATGGCCAAAAATCTCACAGCAAGTCATTGATAGATGTAGATGCACATTTCACACTAACAGAAGTTGTTTTCCTGTTCTGCTGTACCTGTGAATAATTGACCAACTGAGCAAGAAGATGTGTTTAAACAATTGTCAGCTTACTCTGATCTTCAGCACAAAACTGGTCAAGTGAACTCCAGCTGTGTGAGCTGAATATTGCATCCCACGTTGTGCAGATTTTCAGTATCAGTAGTGTCTAATAGGTGGTTACATGTTTTTCTCTTTAGATTAACAGGATGAGAGAAGGTAACTGTAGCAGCTGGTTATAGAACAATCAATGCCTAAACTTATTTTTGTTTTAATTTGTATTAGGAAGGAAGCAGACCAATACCATATTTCTTTATTATTAAGCAGTGTAAAAAACAGTGTGTTTTGAATTAGCTAGCTCTGCCAAAGAGAAAACACCACTACTTCTGCTTGCTTTGCTGGAGGAAAAATAATTATAAGAAAGTCTGGTTTTTCCCGTCAAACAAATCTTATTCCCAGCCTGCATATGCTTCTTGCCTAGAGATCTCCTGAGCTTTGGCAGGTGATCAGCGCAACATGACTCAGACAGTAGAAGACTTGGAGATAGCAGCATCCTTCAGAAAGATTGGTGGGTAAAATAATGAAAGTGAACAGGAACAATATATGTGGAGAGATTTCCATGCGGTTCTTCTGCTTTCACACATCTACTGCTGCTCTGCTGATGACACAACTCTCGAGTTATTAAAAATTTAGTGCTATTCAGAAACATCTTTCCCTACATAATCCAAGCACTTTTTATTTCTCACACCTGTCCCCAGAAACACTTTCATTCCTCAAGAACAGCAGGGAATGAAATATATCTACAATGTATATTATGTTTAATAAATGGCAGCTAATCTTGTGTACATAAATGTCACAACAGATCAATTGATGAGTATTTTTGTTGTCTCTCTGAGGTACTTTTTTTTTTTTCCATTTATAAAAAAATTATGTACTGTAACACAAAGGATAAGAGAGTCTTCCATTTGAAAAAGAAACAATGCATCGAGAATATGAAAAATGCCCACAGCCACGCCAGGCTATCAGGACTATGGCAGCAGCTGCTCTGCTGCCCTCCCCTTGTGCAGGGAAGGACTGGGAAAGAGGATGCGCATGTCGATGTTTCTGTGGGTGTCACAGTTTACAGTTTGGTCATGTCTTTGGGTGAGGAATACCTTGCTGTGCAGAGTCCTGTGGTCATGAAGAACTTAGGCAAGGTGAAAGGAAAATGCAGTAATTGTGCACATCCAACGGAAGCAGCAAAGTTATAAAAGACAGGAGCAGGGGAGCTGTGTGTAATTTGCCTCCCTCGAGATTTGACCAGGAGGGTGTGTCTCTCAGTCCAGCTAACCTATTGCAACTTTTACTTTTGTAGGCCTCATTAGGAATCCTGAATTTGTATGTATTTAACATCTCAAGTTGCATGTTGTGGAGAGAACCTCTTGAGGATCCTAGCTTTCATAGTCCACCCCAAGTCCTCCAGGATGTACATACAGATTTATTCTTCCTCTCTACAGTTTCTCTCTTGACTTAACTAAACATTTTTTCGTTGTATGAGAGTTGCCAGTTCTCTTTGTCAGACCAAGTGCCAGTGACAACTCTCTGCTTTGAAAAGATAAAGATTTCCCTAACACAAACACATATAGTTTTGTGAGCCAGAGACCTGTGTAGCAACCACTTAGGCTGTCATTGCTCCTTGCATTCCCTGGCTGTGTGGTCCTGCTGGCTGTCGCAGTTAAGGAAATGGATAAGCTTGAAAAATTATTTCCTCTTTGTTTTGCAGGACTGCTTTTCTCTGGGTTGCAGCACAGGGTTAGCAGCATCCTGCAAAGTGGCAGAGGAGGAAGCAGAGCTGTGACAATTTATCTAGCTGTGAAGCCATGTGAGTTGTAACATTTCACTGCAATATGTATCCTCCATCGATCCTTAGATTTTATGTCAGTATATACAGGAACAAATATTTTGCATCTAAGCTGTTGGATGGGATAGCTGTATGTAGCTCATGGTTAGCTCTTAAAATCTACCACATACAACAGTAACCAGACACTTTGGGATTACAGTAGGATTGAGGTATTTACTCCTTGTTACCAGTATTTTTCTCTATAGCTATCTGCGTGAGTTACCAAGTTTGGAGTGCCTCCTTTTCTACTGCAGAATAGGTTATAGGATTTCAAAGATGATTGTGAAACACAACACAGAGCCTCCAGTTACGCTTTGTCAACCCACTGCTTATTGGTAGTTTACATCTATGTTGTCATTCTTTTCTGTGGGAAATTTAGTTTCTACACACTAAAGGGAATAGAATCGTGCTTTCAAATATTTAATTTTTTTTTTCTCTCAGGAATATTTTGCATGACTGATTTTAAATGTTTCAGTTTCTTGAACCAAGCAAAAAAAAAAATTACTCTTGAGTCTCATATTTTGCCAAGTTCTTGAAAGTGCAGTTAGCATATTTACTGTTTATGTTTTCCCACAGTTTAGCTGTGCCATATACTGACACTACAGTGATACCAAAGTAAATGATAACTGGTAAAGGAAAGTAAAAATGGGGAATAATTTACCCTAAAATGGGGAATGATTTACCCTAAGATAAACGTGCATAAATGAGGCAATTATAATTTAGTGCCAAATATCTGAAAATAAACTTACTGGTTAGATTCAACAAACTGGAATGTTTCTGTACAAGAACATTGACATGATTATTTTGATTTTAAATCTCACAGTGGTATATTTTGCTGTGATGCCTTAGAAACTTGATGAAACTTTGAAATCATGGAGCAGGTGAGGTTAGAAGGGACCATCGGAAACCTTTGGTCAGAACCATGGTCCAACTAGAGCAGGTTGCTCGAAGTAACATTCAGCCAGGTGTTGAACATATCTAAGGATGGAGGCTTCACAGTCTTTCTGGGCAACCTGTGCCAGTCAGTGACCATATATTTAAGTTGAATTTCTTGTAAATTTCTGCCAGTTGCCTCTTGTCCTCTTGCTGAGCACCACTGTCTCTCTCTTCTTTGCTTCCTCCTGCTATCTCATTAGGTATTTATACTATGAGGTATTGAAAATCTAGAATTCCCTATGGGAAGAATATTCCAGTTTTCACTGAGATCTCTGTTAAATCTAAGACCATTAATAGGAAGATAGAGGAGACAAAGGATGAAAGCTGAATGTTCTGGAGATGAACTAGTTTGCATAAGATAACTCATATTCTTAACATTTTCGTAGTTATGATATGACACATACAGGGCCACATCGCATCAAAATCCTTTATATTCAGTAACACTTCTGTTTCTTCCCTACTGAGACAGATAGATCACCGCAAAAGCCATTACTGTTTTTATTAGGCCCATCTGAATAGCATTGTAAAGGACACTTGGGGCTGCCTTTTAATTTATGACCCAGACTGGGCTGTAAGTTTATGTGGTCAAAACTGTCTCTTTCCTTAACTCTAAGAAATAGGCATTGCCAGCAGAGAGCTGCAGAGAACATGCATTACTCTTTCCTTGAATACATGTGCAAGTTGTGGAGAAGTCTCCTGTTTGCTTGGCTTTGAAGTGCAGTTGCATATGGCCTAGCAGACAGGATTATTTAAATGTTAATAATTTTTCCTCAAATTTAAAGCAGCTAATATCCAAGATGTAATTTTTCTCTTTTCTGCTTCAGTGAATTACATTTGAGTTCTTGTTGGAGCATGTAGAGCATGTGCCTTTACCTAGAATGTGAATAGAGGTAATGAAGGGAGAATTTAGGTGTGGATAGGTTGCATAAGGCCATGATGGAAAGGGAGCTCATGACTGATACTCTGATTTCCCTCAGTGGGTGACGAAAGACTCTCCTGATCATTTGCTGGAAGCAATATGAAAAATACTGGAGCAGTTTGATGTCTTCACGAAAATTAAGGCATTCCCTTTCACTCTCTTTTCCTCAGAAAAGCAAAAATGAAACTCTCTCCAAGGCCAACTAGCTACAGCAATAAAACTATGGAGCAATAACAGACCAGTTTGTTTGGCAGCACGTAAGTGTGATGGTACTGAGGACCCCTGTTTGAGGCCTATGTTTTGGATGGAGAAGCAAAGTGCTTCCCATAACAAAGTTCTCCTACTGCCAGGCCTCATGCTCCCTGCAACTGTCCACACTGACAGGAAAAGGCAGAACAAATGGGCAGATATGACATGGAACTATGCATATTGCACATGTACCTTCTTCTTTAAATGCATCCTCCATGTTTTTTATTTTGACCCTGTGGAGTCAGCTGAATTTGCTACTTTTATGTATTATATTTGTAGTTATGCTTTCCATATGAATAATCCCTGCCTTATAAAGCATCATTTTTAACGATGTCATTGAGCGGCCTGAGGAAGGAATCTGAAATCTGAACAGGCTGCTCATCCCATATAATTTGTCTCTTGGCAAGACTAATGCTAAGTTTGAATTTCTGTTAACCCTGCTATTCTTATTAGATGGGTTTGTAGGAGGTTACAGTCTTCAGGACTGTCACTTCAGCCCTTAGCTGATAAGACTTTTTCTGTCTTTCACTTCACAAGAAGAAGGGGAAAGAGAAGGGATGCTGAAGAGATTCACACACAGAGGTGACCAGGGGACAGCTGAGATGAAGAGATTTGTCTTTGAAATTGTATTATGCAGATTACCGTCTTTGCTCTCTTAAAATGCCTCCATTTTGTGAATGTGTACTAAGAAAATTGTATGACAGGCAGAACAATTCCGTGGCTCAAGTGAAGTTGGCAACTTTCCATGTGCTATGTTATTTGTAAGCAGCCACACTGATGAAAGAAATGTGAATAATATTGCGAGATATTGTGCTAATGTTACAAAGTGCTCTTGTTGGTAATTAATGAATTACGTACATGTAAATGATCTTAAAAGGGACTTAAAATTAAGCTGGAAGTCTACAGCAGAATGTTAAGCTGGAAGTCTGCAGCAGAATGATATCATGTTGGATTGATGCCACTTTTGAGAGATGCTTACCCACTAACATCCAGTCTGCAGAATTTCCCCATCACAGTGAAAAGGGTCCTTTGTGCTTAAGAAATTGCCACATAGATAAATGATCGCAAAAAGTGATTTTGTCTTCATTTGTGGTATATTCTGCCACAGGGAAACAATTAAAGCTGTGTTTCTGATAAAGAGCAGGAGTTGATCACTGTATATTGATTTCTATTACCAATTTTAATCATCATTCAAGCCAGAAAACAGGAAAGTTAGTTTTAAAGAATCAATTTTGATTTGAGTTTTTACTTATTAGTCACCTTCCTAAAGGAATATTGGTTGATTCTGATTAGTAACCACAAGAACATATTGATTTTCACCTAAATATAATGTGTATGCTATATACACATATATATATCTGTGATATATATATGTGTATATACATATCTAATATATGGCAAATATACATCATATACTCACCTCACTAAAATAAGTACTTTATTTGCCAGTGTATAGCTTGATATACTTTTAGTCAGATTACTATTAAAAATTAGAAAAATGACAAATGAGGTATTTACTATTTACCTTGTTATGATTATGCTCTTCTTTGTGTCTCAGTCAAGATGCACTTGGATGGAATTTGCAACTCAAAAGCACAAAGCCAATGTTATAAAGTTGTTTGTTTTACTTAAATTAAACCACCTTAAATAGCTCGTTACTTGGGGAAATCATTCATTTATTGAAATGAGTTTTAAAACTAATTGATTCATTAAACAAAGGAAGTGTTGTCCATGGTTAACAAATTGTACTAATAGTTTCTGATCATCATGTCTGTCATGATTTTAGAACTACCAGATCTTTTCCTGTTACACCTCATTTATATTTATGGATTGGAAGGGGATAATAAGCTATCCAGTTTTTTAGCAGCCAGAAATTTCTCAGCTATGAATAAATTAGTCACTGAATTTAAGAAACTAAACAAACAGAAATGCATAAAATGTTATCCCTGCAGTTGTAGAAGAGGCTGTAGCTTTTTAACTAGTTCAATGCATTCGCAGTTTTAAATCTAGAACTCTGTAACTCATGAATTCCCTGCTTCAGGGATATGCCTTCAGCAGTTCACATGTACGAAGGGGATATTAATGTTTATTTAATACAGATAACTTAATGAATTCTAATAAATGTGGGTATGAATGTGAGTTGCGAATATTTAAGTTTTAATTTTATGTATTTTTGCTAATAAAAGGATATGAAATTTAAATTAGGAATCTGATTGGAATATAGGTTTACTCTCTTAATCCCCTTTACATAGTTATATAAAAGGACAGAAATGGTTAACCACAGACCAGGAGTTGTTGATACAGGTTAATAGAAAGAACAAAGTCCATCTTGTACCTAGGCTGAAGCTGGACTAAGAGACTCACCTTAGGTGCAGTCACTTTAATGATCAACTTATGCTTCTTAGGTATGAAAGACTCACCACTGGACTAATACAGGAAAAAATATTTTAAATTATGCTAAATCTACTTAAGACAGAACGTTAGTATAGCATAGAGGTGCAAAACTAGCCTGCTGATTCATCCTGACAATCAGGTCAGGTGGACTGGCTCATTAACTCCGAAGTATAGGACTTGAGGACTTAAGTTTAAGAGTACATCTTTACCTTCAGCCTTTTTGTTTACTGGAAACAAGAAGAAAGTCTTCATGTAGACTGTGTGCGGGACAGGTATGTAGATGAGCCTCAGTGGTTAATCATAGTTGGAGAGCTCAGCTGCACCAGGACCAAAGAGCACTTTGGTAGGCAATAGCGCCTAAGGTTCTAGCATGCTTGTGAGTCCTCCAAAAGCACAGGGTAGCTAAGGACTCCTCACCCACAACCTTGTATCAATATAAATAGTGGTAACTCTGTCTGCTTATGGTTGAGTCTTTGATTGCCCATAGTAAAGCATTGTTTCATGGATTATAGTCACTAATGCTGATAATTTGCCACACCATTTTTGCAGGCTTTGTTTTGGCTCTTAGAATTATAGAATCATAGTATCATAGAATGGTAGGAGTTGGAAGGATCCTCTAGAGACTATCCAGTCCAACCACCCTGCTAAAGCAGGTTCACCTAGATCAGATAACACAGGAACGTGGCCAGGCAGGTTTTCAAAACCTCCAGAGAAGGAGAGCGTCTGTGCCAGGACTCCTTCATCCTCACAGTAAATAAGATTTTCCTTATGTTTAGGTGGAACTTTTGGTGTTCCAGCTTATGTCCATTACTCTGTCTTGTCACTGGACACTACAGGAAAAAGTGGCACCCAATCCTCCTGACATCTACCTTCTAGGTACTTACAAGTGTTGGTGAACATGCCACCTTCTAGATATGGTATTTTTATGTCAAATGTAGACACGTGAAAGAGCAACAAAATCAAAATGTTCCTATTCTCTCCCTCCTAAAAACAACAATATAGTTTTTTTTTTTCAAATAGCAAGTACATTTTGAGAAAAAGTACTGAAAAAGCAGGGTAAAGGATTTTGAACCATTTTGAACCACACAAGTTAGTTTCCAAAACTGACAGGATCTCTTTCAGCAGGATGTTCCATAGTATTTTAACCCTATCTGGAAACTAAGGACGACATAGCTGCTCACAGGTGTTCACTCATCTGTAGGGAAGCAAGGCTCCATCACACATAACAGCTACTTGGGAAGACAAATACCATCACTCTGAACATCCTTCCTTCCTTCTTTTTCACTCAGCTTTACGTTGCTAAGCATGACATCATATAGTATGGAATATTCCTTTCTGGTCAGCTACCCTGGCTGTGCTTCCATCGATCTCTTTGTGTGCCCCTAACCCACTTGCTGGCTGTGCAGGTTGAGAGCAGAAAAGACCTTCATGCTGTATAGCGTTGCTCAACAATAGCAAAAAAATTTCTGTGTTATTAACACTGTTTTCAGTACAAATCTAAAACGCAGCCTCATACTAGCTACTGTGAAGAATATTAACTGTATCCCTGCCAAAATAAGGGTCTGCTGCAGGTGAGGGCTTCTCCTCCTGGCTGGGAAAGCATAAGACTGTCTGAGGAACAGAGGCACTGATGCAGAGACTGTTATGATTTTCTTCATATTACTTTCACAAATAGTCCATTCTTTGGAGTAAATTTTAAGGCCTGAACTAAGCTATCCTTTAGTTAAGAGATATTTAGTGGCTTTTAATTGAAAGCTTTGTGTCTGAGTCAATAATGGAGTGAATACAGCTTGAAAGAATGACATTATCTCCTAAATTTAAGCCCTGGAATGTTACCGCTATGGTGTTAAGAACAACTGGACCTCAAAAATTGCATCTCTGGATGCTGATTTAGGCACTTCTGTGTACCTGGCAGAAGAAGAGGAGAAGGCTCTGTCACGTGTGAGAAGCTGCACCCAAGAGATACAGCATTGCAAAGGAAGATACCCAGGTCATAGCCTTAAGGCTCCTTTGTCTTTAATAGTCAGGCTTAATATTGATCAGGGATTGGATAAAACTGATAAAATAAAGTTGTGTATTCCTGATTCACAGATCATACATTTCTCATGTAAATGTACCTTGTTTCTGCGACTCATTTAGAAGGATGTGAAGACCAGTGTAGTTTTCGGGAGCTTCTTTGTTGCTTCCTGGAAACAAAAATGAGATAAAAGGTATTTTGAAGCGCTTATGGAGAGGTAAGAGCCTTTCAGACTAAAGAAGGGCTGTTTCCTACTGTAGAACTGTGTTCATATCTGTACAGGCAGCACAAGAATTGTATGACTTTATCGACTATCTTGTTTTCAGACTTAGCTTAGCTCAATCCTACAGCTATAAGAATGGCCAAAATATTGATGGATTGTGTCTGATGCACTTCAAAGGAGATTACTCGTAGTTCTTTTGCACAACTGCTAGGTACTGTAGGGTCCACAGAAGCAGAGGGAAACCTGACTTCCAAGAACGAGAGATTTCCTTTTAATTTACTGAATCACAAATTTCTTAGCCACTCAGTGTACTAAGGTGTTGCAATGTTGACTGATGGGGTACAGGAGCAAGAGTGGAATTGTAAAACCACTCTAGTACTTAATTCAATATGTGACCTGAGGTAGAGGAGATGTGGAGGTATGAGGAATTAAAAGAGCAAACATAACAGGAAAAAAAAAAAGGAAAAAAAGAAAAAGATTAAGAGAGGAATAGAAGAAGAATCAAAAAAACAACTTAGAAAACTCAGATGGAAGGAGGAGATTGGCTCTTCAGCTAAATGTAGGCCAACAAAATTTAAGCATGTTTTCTTGTAATGATATTTTTATGTGATTTAGAACACAAAATGATTTTTACTCAAATTGACGCACAGTTGTATATTTCATACTGTATGATTCATTCTATTTTGTATGAAAAATTATTGCTTTACAATCCTGAAATGTCTATTTAATCATCCAGATATTTTTGTTAAATTTCTGAACCTTTTCCTGTATTTTGTCTGAGCTGGAGAGATTATTTAAAAATACTGTTCTTCTTTGGCGTCACTTGTTTTGATTTTAATGTGCTAAAAAAGTCAAATTTATTCTAACCAAGAGACCATTAATTGCACATTTATGAAGAAAAATAGATGCACAACAACAAATCATGATTTATTACAAAATATTAAAACAATGTATTTTTTGGCATAGGCTCCCCATAATGAAACATTGGTGTAAAAAAATATTCTCAAATTCAGTCATGCATATTCTACTTTAATATTTGCATCTCAGAAGGCTGGGAAGGACTCTGTAGACCTTTCAATACAGCATTGAATAGATGAAGTACTTGTTAGATCAAATATATGTATCACACCAAGGATGAATAAATGATGCTGAATATCCCACTCCCTACGTGGATAGAAAAGCAAATGAGGAATTTACAGGGACAGAGCAGGTTCAGGAGAAGCAGTTGGACCTTTCCTGGCTAAAGTGAATAATTTGGGTGTAGAGACTGCCAAAATTATAGGGAAAATGAGCAAAATTCAGGGTAAAGTAGTAAAATAAGACAATAGCCTACAGGAAGTGTTAAATTAGGATGAATTTGGTGCCCCCATGACCATCACTTGGAATGCCAGCTGTTCTCCACAGCAGTTCTTATATCTGAATCTGCAAATCACTCCTTTTTTTTCCTACACACATGGCAAGTAAAAGTGAAGAAGGTCATCTGTTGTCTCCTGGCACCACTTTCTAGAATTGCTTCTTCTGTCTTGTGGCCGTTGTGCTAGCATAGCAGAACTGTTGGCGACCACAACTGGCTTCACATTTCTCCATGGAATCAAATCTTTGTTGGCCTACACTGCCCAAAAACAGGATGTTCATCCCAAATGCCTTACTCAGTCTCAAAGGCAACTGCTGTGCTAAAATGTAAATATTTGTTATTCCCATGAGTTATCTTCCAAGAAAATGGAACACTGTTTCTGAATTAATATCAGAAACTCTAGTGATTTACACTTTTGTGAGGCCTCTTATCCAGGCCACGCCCCAGGGCTCAGTATTGGGACCACTCCTGTTAACATCTTTATTAATGTTCTGGATGAGGGGGCAGAGTGCACCCTTAGTAAGTTTGCAGATGACACCAAGCTAGGTGGAAGTGTTGATCTGCTTGAGGGCAGGGAAGCTTTACAGAGAGGTCTAGACAGGCTGGATGTCTGGGCCAAGGCCAATGGCATGAGTTTCAGTAAGGCCAAGTGTCAGGTCCTGCACTTGGGCCACAACAACCCCCAGCAGCACTACAGGCTTGGGGAGGAGTGGCTGGAAAGCTGCCAGGCAGAGAGGGACCTGAGAGTGTTGGTTGACAGCAGCTGAACATGAGCCAGCAGTGTGTCCAGGTGGCCAAGAATGCTAGTGGCATCCTGGCCTGGATAAGGAACAGTGTTGTCAGCAGGAGCTGGAAAGTGATCATTCCCCTGTACTCAGCTTTGGTGAGGCTGCACCTCAAATATTACTTGAATAGTTTTGGACCCCTCTCTACAAGAAGGACATTGAGGTGCTGCAGAGGATCCAGAGGTGGGCTGCCAAGCTAGTAAAGGATTTAGAGCATATCTCATACAAGGAATGGCTAGGGGGTCTGGGGCTGTTTAGCCTGGAGTAAAGAAGGTTCAGGGGAGACCTTATCTCTCTCTACAACTACCTGAAAGGAAGTTGCAGCAAGGTGGGGGTCTGTCTGTTCTCTCAAGTATCAAGCAAAAGAGCAAGAGGAAACAGCCTCAAGTTGTGCCAGGGGAGGTTCAGCCTGGAAATTAGGAGGAATTTCTTTACTGAAAGAGTTGTCAGGCATTAGAACGGGCTGCCCAGGGAGGTGGTGGAGTCACTGTCCCTGGAAATTTTTAAGATACAGGTGGATGTTGTACTTAGGGAAATGGTCTGGTGGTTGAGAGGGCTAGGACAAAGTCTGGACTCCATGATCTTAAAGGCCTCTTCCAGCCAAAACTGTTCTAGGATTCTATTACTCTATGATTTTGTAAGTACTGTTCATAGACTATTACATTGACTGATTTACCTCTTTCAGGCCAAATTAAGTTTTAAAACAACTTTTCTATTGACTATCAGGCAGATTTTTGCCAATATTGACAATGTGAGCTGGTTCCTTCACTGCTCATTCGGAACACTACAGAAGAATACATCAATATGTCTCAATCTATAGATCAGTTGTTACCCACTTAAACACAGCTCTGGCTGCAGTACAGTATATCAGCTGCTTACGACCAACAGTGTTTACTGTTTCTGACAAGGTGAAACCTGTACAGGACATCTGCGAAACTGCAAAGTGAACACAGGTAAGGATTATAAAGTTACCTGAATTGAACTGAACTGAAACACCAGGGCTATCCCTGTTTTCTTGTGAACAATGCCACCTTCTCAAGATTAGGAATGGCATGCAGAAGACCAGAGCTCACATAATCTGTGAAATTGAGGGAATAATAGACTAAACAAAATTACTATAGAATGAACACAGAGAATTCAAAATCAGTTTTGAAGTATTTTGTTGCTGACCTGAAAAAAAAAAAGTATGCGAGGAATGAAATGTGTTGGGATGGAGTGAAACTGAACTTGGAAGCAAGGAACCACTGAAGGTGAGCTTTCAGGAGAGCAGTACTGTGCTGCTGGTCAATACCTATGTTAGCTCTCCAGCATTCAGCAAAGCAAGGGAAAATGTCTTCTTTAATGTGAATTCAGGTCTTCAATTGTGTAAGGTGACACCACTGCTAAAGAAGCAGACATCTTCCTGCTAGAAAAAGTAAA
This sequence comes from Urocolius indicus, assembly GCA_013401255.1. Taxonomy (NCBI): domain Eukaryota; kingdom Metazoa; phylum Chordata; class Aves; order Coliiformes; family Coliidae; genus Urocolius; species Urocolius indicus. The sequence continues at coordinate 29,038 of WBNH01005887.1, forward strand.
AATTTTTATATAGAGAAAGTAAAAATATTTATACACTCTAATATTCCCCAAAGGCACTATTGTAACAATGGTAGGAAAAGTTCAAATCTGCATATTCACTGCTTTTTGCACTCAGATTTTTCCTCCTTAGCAGGTGTATGGTAGGTGGAAAGGTTATAATGATCTCTAACACGGTGCACAAACATAAAATATCAGTCAAGCTGGTCACCATAGTGGTTGGAGTAAAGAGACAAGTTTGATCAACATCTACTTGGCCTGCAACATGAGACACAGTTAAAGAGTAAAACAACACAGACACATAATATAGACACAGGCTTCAAACAATGAAAAATGCCACTGTCACCCTTCTCCCTGTTATGACCTGACACTATCTGTGATTCTTAATGTCCCACTAAACCCCACATCCACATTTGTCATGGTAGGAGTCCACTGCAGAGTGCACTGGCTACCTACTGCCACTTTAAAAAGAGGCAGGCTAATGGAAAAGTAGAGACTCATCACTCTGCAAAGGAGATGGACACTATTTAAGAAACTAGCTTATGTAAAGGGCATTTCTTACAGGCATCTTTGCTGTTATCATTAATATCACTGGACTGAACTGACAACAGCTCATGGCAAGTGTAGGTGGAAGACAAACAATGCGTCTGCCTCAAAACGCATTAGTTAATAAAGCTTTTGTTACACCTTGATTCATTGTCTAGTTGGGAATCAGAACTAGTTATTAAACATTTCAGAGAGAGAAAAGATTGCTATGACAACAAAGTATGAATAATTCATCTGAAGGGGAGAGGGGACATGCAATAATAGAACAATTGCTAAAATTCCCCTTCAAGGATTTGTGTGCATCAAAAGCAATAATAAAAAACGAAGAGTTTCGGTCTATGCTATCTCACTAACTGCAGCTTAAAAAAACATCTGTCATCGTTGATGACTTGCAAAATACAAGTTAGAGTACAAAATCAACTTCTTACGTATAAACAGAGAGCAGGGACACAAGGAAACAATCAGGAAGTCTCTCTGAACATTGAATTTTTGGGTGTTTGGACTTGGTTAAAATTTTGGATTTTTTTCCTATCGTAAATGTTGAGCCATGAAAGTCAGTGACATGATTCAAAATACAGTAAAATAGCTATAAACCAATGTTGAGATGTTCCACTGGGGCCTTTCTAGTTTCTTTCAGAAGAATTTAAAGAAAATGGAGAAATAAATAATTCTAATGCAAGAATGAAAGTGGGTTCATTGTCTCCATTGCTTTATTTTTCATCTTTCCAACCTCTTACCAAGAAGACTTTGCTTTGAATTTTGTTTGATTCTTTTTAACACACAGCATGTGCATTTTTAACAAAGCATGGCAAATGTTACTACACTTTTATTTATTTTTAAAAGCTGGTTTACCATTTCTTTCAAAAAACATTAGCAGTCCACAAAAGAATTAAATACTGAGCACCCAAAAGCTACCCTAGATTAATACACAAAATCAAATAGCATAGATAGCATCAATGACCTGCTTTTCTCCCTCTGGACGAGAGGAACAGCTGTTTTAGAGACCAGTCATGATGCCACTTCAGCCTTTGATCTATCTTCTGGTACCACAGAGAGGTATGTAAATTGTTTTTACCATGTATTCACACACAAGACAACCTGGATGAGATCAAGATGGTTTAAAAAAATGTTATGACTGTAAAAGGTCACCTGCTGATTAGAGACAGTAGTATATGAAGGAGACTGGCAAAGGAAAAAAAAAAAAAGGCTAAACCTTTTTTCTGGTAGAAACTAGCTCTGAAACGTTAAACTATAAGCTTCCTCCATGTTTCAGATAAGTAAGTTAATTAGTTATTTAAAAAATAGCATTATAGATTAGTGACTTCAAAATTGCATTTATATAACTTAAACTGTATTTCAATGATAATTCAAATGGGTGATTAGTTTAATAAAGCTTGATATCTGGTAGTCTTTTCAGAAAATTAATTAAGGCAGCCATTCTCCTGGAGTTTAAAATTCACGTTACTGTGTCTGCCTTGCTGTGTTACTGTACTCAATAGTAGTGTCCTTCAGATTTTTATTATGTGAATTAAGCACACAATTCTAGTGGCTAAACTGACAAGAAAGAAAGTCATATCTCCTCTATCTGCTAAATGATTCAGGAACAGAAACAGATCTACACAATAAACCTGGAAAATCAACTTGTTAGAAAGTCTAAGCTCATATTCATGATTCCTGACAGATGATCGTTTCTTTTTTTCTTTTCCCAAAGTGAACTTTCATGGAAACCCATGTGATTCCCTCCAAAGAGGCAATTAGATTCAAAACACTGATATTGAAACTCAGATGTGGACTCAGTGCAGCACTGAATTCCATAAGTAAGGCATACTTTGTCTACCTCAGCATGGCTTTTTATGTGCCTTCAATTTACCACGTCCCTCTCTTTTCTTTTTCTTGTATTTTGAAACAAGTTTAAAGCACCTTCTCCTTTAACTTTTCCATATATTAATTGTTTCTTGCCTTGCCTTCTTCCTTGTGCAATACCTTTTGTATACTCTCTAATGATAGATTCATCACACGAAATTAGATTTCATTGAAAATATGGGAGAAGAAAAGCTAATTAGTCTTTTACATTGTTAAGGCAAACCTGCCTAAACTCTGGAGTCAGCTGATGCCAGTGTCAGCCTGTGCCTGCAGTCACAGCAGGGATGTGAAGCAGAGTACATCACATTGCAATGAGGAAGCATAACAGGGTTACCTGGCCAAAGGATTGAGCTCCAGTTGGCTGTAGAGTTCATGAGACTTCATTTGTGATATGGGAGACTCAGGACTTGTTCGTGTAACAAGATCAATGTCTTAGATGCAATTTCTTCACTCTTTTTGTGGGGGCTCAGAGAAAGGTAGGATGTTATTACAGAAAATAAGTGTATTTTTGCAGCAGTTGATGCAAGACGGAAGTCCTATCTGTGCATGGCCTGAGTCACTGTATGGTTTATTCTTTGCAATAGAGTTGTAAATTACAATTAGACCATCCACCTGCTCCAGTAGCTAAATTGCATTAGCTTTTAAGATACTAGCAGAAATGTGAAACAGGATCTGCTCTTTTCACTGTGTTACCTGTGTGCTCCCAGCAAGTGATGTGCTTCCTGGGACAGATATAATCAATTTCCAAAATCCAGTGTTCCTGAATCTCCAAAATGCAAGTTACTTCCATAGGTACTTCTCTGAAGGCACATGTATAATTCCTATTTTCTGTTGGGAACAGAAAGGCAAGTGTCAAACTATCAAGGAGAAAGATAACTCTAGGTCTTTTCTTAAGCTCAGGGAAGAAGTAAAACTCACTGATTTCAATAAGGTATGAAGAAAAACAACTTGTTTGCAAAATGACCAGAAAGAAATACAAAATTGTACAAGCTATACTGACTTAGTGATATGTCCTGTTCAGTCTTGCTGTCAAAATATATAGATGGTTAAAGACAGTACTTGAACATCACTTGTGAATTTGAAGCTAATATCAAATCTGTCTGGTTTACTCACTCTTTCTCTGGTCATGCTGTTGATCTATAGGATTATTATCTTTCATGGGAACAAACCAGAAAAAAAAAAAAAGTATCAATTCCCATTTTACTGTGTTAACTGTAAATTATGTCAGTCAACATTGCCAATAATGCCATGTAATATTGTAGAAGGCTTCAAAAATGCACTCTGAGACTTGTACTCAAAGTAACACAGTAATGAAAAAAGTGTCCTGTCTCTTTATTCTCTGTGTGCCCTTAAACACAGAGGAATCCTTCCTGCCTATTTTGAAGTAGCTGTTATTGGTTTTATTGCAAATATGATATTTTACAGTCACTCACACTGCATTTTTAATTTCATTTTGTTTCTTTCCCTTATTGGAGTGCTTGGGCAAGTTTGTCTGAGGTATCTAAAGTTAAGCTTCAGTTTGCATAGATCTGAACATACAACAGCTTCTATTGATGTCAATTCGAGTAAGAGCATTTAATTTGTGTCAATTTTATGTAGGGATACAAGTCTACACATCATTTATTTATTTCTCTATCTTAACATAAAATTATAGAAATGTTTAGGTTGGAAAAGACCTTTAAGATTAAGTCCAACCACTAACCTCATACTGCCAATCCCACCACTAAACCATGTCCCTCACTACCTCATCTATGTGGTTTTTAAATATCTCTAGGGATGGTGCCACCACCACCTCCCTGGGCAGCCCATTCAAGTGTCTAACAACTCTCTCAGTGAAAAAGTTAGATGATGGAGAGTGGCTCAGTGAGCTCTTCTGCCAGCTCCCTCAGCAGCCCTGAGTGGATCTTCTGTGTTATTTAGAATTCTTATTTCTAGTCACTGGTCATAAGGTGTTTTTTGGTATTTTTTTGTTTGTTTGTTTGTTTGTTTGTTTTGTCAGAAATGAATAAGCCACAAACTGAAGGGGGGGGGCAGGGGGGAAAGGTTTTCTAACTATGGAGAAGAAAACAACAAAATGAAAAATAGTGTAGTAAGCCCCATTAAATGGGTGCTGGAAAACCAGAAGGGTTGTGCAGTTCATTACCATAAGGTAAGGAAATGATTAAAACAGAATGAAAGCTCAAAACCTTAGACTCTGTGGAGCCCTGGTTCAGTCCTAGAGAGAGCAGAGATTCTCTCCATATAAGAAGACTCTTGATAGAGAGAGCAGAGATTCTCTCCATATAAGAAGACTCTTGGTACTTTGCAGAAAGGACTCAGCCTTGTGTAGGATAGATATCTCAGGCTTGTTTTGTATCTGGAGATCCAAGAACCTAGTTCATACAAATATGGGAAATCAAAAAAGCTGTATTGGATTAAAGTGGGATAAACAGCACATTAGAGGGAGGTAGGAACAATTGAAAGTTTAATTTAATTGAACAAAAAAAAAAAGGAGAAGTTTATTTGATTAGAAGAACTGGACAATTCTTAAAAATGTATGAAGACTACTAATGTTAGGAAGATAAACAGCAAAATAGAGAACAATGTATCATTAAAAGGGCAAATCAGAAATTTAATTTGAAAAACCATTGATGAATAGAAAAGGGCAACTGGACTAGGAAACTCTTTGCATGAAGTGTCATGATGCAGCATTATCCAGAGGCCTGTGTGTTAGGCCCTGCCTAACACAGCTGAGGGCAGCCAAGGTCTAGAGGTTCAGGTCAGCAACAGAGACACACATGCTCCATGTGTGAACATCCGTCTTCAATGCCTTTTGTTTTAAAACAAACTCACAGCTTAAAAGACTAAAAGCCACACCTGGAACAGATAGGGATGCTTATGGAATGTGTCTTAGTTCCTCAAAATAACAGAGTATTTTTTCAGTGAAATTCCTGAATAACTTCCCAAATCTCTTGTGTTAGGAAATCAGGCAACTGTAGCTCTAAGGTCTTTCTTTGAGTGGGAGAGGAGGCAGGAGTAACTCATGGCAAACCTACAGTTGTTGCTAATAAGCTCATCTGCCATAAATTATGAGAAGCACAACTGGAAGAAAAGCAAGGCATTTTTTTCAAAGTCAAGCATTGACCGGAGTGGACCTTAAGCAAAACCACTTCCCAAACATTGATTACTGAATACTCAGTGAACATTAGGATCATTTTTTATGTGAGTATTTGTTCACATCTGAATGTGAATTCAGATTTAATGGTTTTGTTTGCAAGCCATTTGTGTCTGTCTTTCACAATCATTTGAGTGCTTGAAGTCTTCTATTACTGTGTAAGGCAAATGTCAGGCTGTAATGCACAAACATTTACCAAGAGAATACTCCACGTAGTGTAAAATTTCCCATTTAGGTTTTGTCCTGGGATGAAAAAATACATAAATCATCCAGAAACAAAGAGGTTGAGTTGTGTAACAAAGTATCAGAGCATGAACTGTGAATAGGGAATCAGTGGAACGAACTCTTTGCAAGTGATTTGTAGACCAGGAACAAATTTGCTGATAGCATTCCCATGTAATATCTAACTTGAGATTTTTATCATGTGGCTAAGGACAGTTTCACAGAGAAAGGAATACAGGTAGATACTGGGAAATACTTCTGGTGCTTTATCTATTTATTAACTCCCATTTGCAAACTTACGCATTCCTATGTGACCTGATCTAGGTGGACTTGCTTCAGCAGGGAGTTTGGAGTCTCTAAAGGTCCCTTCCAACCCCTACCATTCTGTGACTTTTTATCCTGATGAAGCAGATTGCCCAGAGCAGTTGTCTCCATCCTTGAATATATTCAAAACTTAATTAGACACAGTCCTAGGAAACCTGCTCTAACTGACCTACTTTGTTCAGGAATGTCAGACTAGATGATCTTCAACACCAACATTGCTGCCTCTTCTTCAGTTCCTTCATTTATTCCTATGTTTAACTTCATTGTGCCAGATCCTTTGCTTATGAAGGTTGGTGTATCTCAAATCAAATCTGGTGGAGACTGTGCATTTTTACACCAGAGAAGAATCACTGGCATAAATGGAAACTCCTGGGAACAGTGCCTGTGGAGATTGATCTAGCATTGTCCATCATTTTGGGTAGTCCCAGCTGCAAACTTAGCACTCTATGTGCTGCCATTTTCAACTGATGATGCTCTCTACTCTCACAATGCACAGGTGCCAGACTAGTGATCCAGTGTGAATAGTAATGGTAGACCACCACTAGTTATGTGTCTCACTTTCTGCTGGGAGAGAAAGACGATAAGAGATTTAGCAGGCTTTCTTTAGTGGAAATCAATGTAGTACCCGAATGAGACTGAATTCTCCCTTTGGCACACGGTCACTTGAAATACACTTCAGGTTATACAAATCAGCCTAAACTTTCTAGTAATTTTTTATAGGAACAAGCAATTGTTTTTCCAGAAACCTCCTAAGTAACTTTGCCATTTTCCCATTTAAACAAAAAAACAAACAAACAAACAACAAAAAAAGGCCATAACTAGAAAGGGGAAATCAGCCTAAATGGTGGATTAGTCTTTTTTTGAAAAACACATGCATTTTTAACTTGTGTTGCCATGTCATGCTTAACAAAGCATGCAGCAAGCTAATGAAAGAATACAAAAGAGTGTCTTGAGCTAGTTCATCTTTTTTTTAAAAAAAGACAAGATATTTAAAGAGAGAAAAGAAAAAGAATTAGCTTTTTAATATCCTGCTTGCATTATTCTATGAGTATCTTATCAACGAATGAGAGAGACGACTTAAATCTCGGCAAGCAGAACCAAAAGCATAGATGTCCTACTGTGATTTTAATTCAGTGTATAAATATCTAAGAGAGAAAAAAGACAACTCTAGAGGTAATTTGGAGGTAATGGTAATGTATTCAAAGGTTAGTGTTGTAGGAAATGATTAGAAGGTAAACCAAAGAAAAATCAATAGGGAGAAGAAAACTATATTGTTATACCAAATGATGGTAGCTGCAATCATGATCTGATTGCTGGCCAGGAACTGTTTTCAAAGATAAGGTTCTTGTGACTGGAATGGCAGACATTATTAGATTCTGTGACATGTCATAATTTAATCTACTGATTTTTACAGGTCTGACAAGTGTTTGGTGAACTGAGCACATAGGAGAAGAACTGTGGCCTAAATTGTTTTATGAGTTGCAGCTTTTTTTTGTCCTTCCCAACCAGAAGTTTTTTGGCTTCATTTTTTACATAAGGATTCAGATTTTGTGTCAGGTGCTAGTAACAAAAAAAACACAGGGAATGTGTTTATCAGTTCTGATAAAGATTGCATCTTCTCAGTGAATAATTAAACTGACTTCTTTACTGAGTGCCTCTTCTAAGCAATTCACTGGATGTGAAAAACCCTGTGAAAGGATTATTGGAAAAGCACCATTCTGGCGAATATCTCTTCTAGTATAAAGCTGAGACCTAGGGTTCAGGGATCTGAGACAGTCATTGCTACCAGACCTCAGTTGCAGACTGAATTTCTGACTCATCTGTTGACATGGGTCATCATCATTCAAGTTCTTGTTGTAAAGAATGTTTAAGATCTCTTGAGTAAGAAACAGTATAAAACCAAAGCCTGCTTTTCTCTACTAGGATATCACAAGACTTGGAAGGTGAAAGGGGGTGTGAAATTTAGTTCTGTCCCCAGTGCACACAGCTTGGGGAAAATTCAGGAAAAATAATATAGACTCCTCTATATCTCCCCAGAGCAATTAGAACATGTATATCAGAAAGATCTTTAGAGATAAAAAAAAAAAACTTGTAAGATGAGACCTTTGCTCTCAAGGAGATTTAAAGACTTGAACATTGTTTGTGGTATCTATGAGCACTATAAAGAAAGCACATTTCTGTAAAGGAGTACATTTCTGTAGTTGTTTAAAGGATTTCTTCCTTCTTCCATTTGTTTTAATTGCAACCTACAAAATCACAAGCCATTTTGGACATATTAATGGACATTTGTCCCAGCAAGAATCTTAGAAGATACAATTGTCTAATTAAAAGTCCGTAACAGAAAAAAATCAATAGAAAGTGTGTTTTGTGTTTTATTTTTGCTTTAAAGAATACCTAAATCTTTTAATACGGATAAAGTGGGAACCTACAGTAGAGATGCCATAAAGCAGAAAAAAAAAAAATGAAGTGCTAGGAACCAGTTGTGCTTCAATGGAAGAGACTGAAGAGAGCTACAATGATGAAAAATTATATTATTAGCTTTTACAGAGCAGCTTCCTGTTTCTAAACTAGGAAATTATGTGAAATAATGTCCAAGGCCATCTTCAAGAAAGCACACAGCAAGTCAGCAGTAATGGGGGCTATTCTCAGTTTGCAGCTTGGTTATATCCGATTGTCAAGCATTGTGCAAAGAGGCAAAGGTCACCCTCCATTCCTAGTGATAGACACCACTATCACCACAGGAACATTGTGACAGTTTAGAGAGATCCTTAGAGAGATGAAATGTCTGTACGAGGACAGAAACCAAGCTGCCCTGACACAGCCCCAGTCTGCATTGCTGTTAACCATTTTAAGGACCTATCCAACTTCTTCTATGGGAAACTACAGGAAAAAGTAGCTTCATGCTTCTAAATGGGATGCCAACAAAATTTTTTGTGGCATCCTCTAAGTTTTGTCTGTGATTTTCATTTGTGAATTATTGCTAAAATGACTTCAAACTCCTGAAAAGGAATGACCTAAGCTCAAAACAGTCATCTTATTTGTACATAAACATTTATAATTTTATCTAGTTTGCTTTGTACGTGCATATATGGTAGTAGTCATTAAGAAGTCTCTATTTCCCCATCCTTGACACACAGTGATGTTGCAAATAACACAGTTCTCTGCACTGTATGTAGTAGACTGTAGAAATGTTGTTTTTTGAAGTGGTAGTTGTCGGAGGGTGTATATGCCTGTGTGTGCATACATGTGAATGCTCATGTGCTTCCACTATACGAATCAAACAGGAAAAATACAGGTGCAAGAAGGTCCTGCTTTTGCTCAAAGTTCTACCTGTGGTGAGCTGTGAGGACTGTTTATGGTATACAAATAGCCCCTGAGAGAAGAGAGAGAAAGGAAATGGGCGCAACTCTCAACAGAAATTTCTGAAGGTTTCCAAGTATTATTTTTACTGTCATATTTTTTACTGTCATATTCCAAGTCATATTTTTACTGGCTGACAGTGTCATTTGGTCACTGTTTACAAAAGTAGACCCAGAGCACACATCCAGTAATTATGGAGTGTCTTCCTAAGTACCAATAGCAGTTGTAGTATTAGAAACAATTTGCGTGGCTGTGGGGAGGGAACACCTTGCAATTAAAAAAGCGTAATTTGCTTAGAGACAGCCGCGAGTGAAAGGAGAATAAATTTTAACTAACTTAGAGGTTTTAGAGCAGATTATGGCAGTGAAAATGCAATGAACGACAAACGCTCAGGGCAAGTCACTGGAAGAACTCTCCAATGAGCTCATTGAAGAACTTACTTAAAAATTTGTGCCAGAATAAAGAAAAATAGATATATCCCTATAGCGGCAGCAAAACCCCAGCCCTCAAAATAGCTCTGGAAAGTTTCAGAATCGGAGAAGGAAGTAAAAATATCATTTAACAAAGACTTTTTTGTGAAACATTTGCACTATACATTTTTGAGTGACTGTTTGTGAGACTGATTGGAAAAAGGTCATTTGAGATAAATGAGAAATATTTGTTCAGGGGAAATGAAGAGAGGAAAAGCAAATGCTGATAGATTTTCCTCTGCAAAAGGGAAGATTTCAGAGTGACTTAGAGAATCATTAAAAATTATAAAAGGCTTGGTTCCAGCTTAAAAAAGGAAAACTACATACCAATGAGGATTTCAAAACATGGTTTTATAATGGCCTCCAAATGGATTTTGTGTTATTTAGGCTTCAGCTAGAGACATGCAGGGTGGCTTAACAGCAGGAGGGTCTATCAGTAATTAATTTCTAGGTTTAAAGGTGTGACCTACACAGAAAAAAACTTTGTTGTTTTTATTGAAAACAGTTGTAGCTTGGAACACAGATGAAGGAAAAAAGGATTTTATTTATTTATTTAAATGATGACTTTGGACACAAAAATTAAACACAGTAGGTAGAAAGATCCTGCATAGATGTGAATTGATCTTGTGTGTGCCTATGCTGACTGAGAAATGGGCAAACTGGCTGGGATTAAATAGAAAAAAAGTATCTTTCTGTAATGTTCATGGGAAAACTGGATCGGTCATTCTATTTCAAAGTCTGAAATAGTTTTCACTTGGTCACAATTTTGTACTTTTGTCTTCCAACTAGGTCAAAGTTTTCAATACAGAAAATATGAATTTATTCTTACCAGGTCATTTTCTTTAAGCAGTTTGTGGACAGAACTAGAAAGATCCAAAATCTTTTGAGTTAAAGTTTTCACTGGGAAACTGCAAACCTTTGGAAAACTGTTACACTTAAACATTGTTATAGCAACTCTTGGCTGCTTTACAGAGGTATTGAAGAATGACTAGTTTTCTTTTAAAGAGCTGAAAGAGAGATGCATAGAGTTTGTGTGCCTTGCCCAAAACACAGAAAGCTATAAGCATAAAGTCCCTTTCCCCAAACATCTAATTTGAAACATGGAACTCTGTGTTTGACTTAACCTTCCAATAAGGAAGTCACCCTCAAGGGCAGGAGAGTTCTCTGTGTTGGCTTAAGGAAGGCTTGAAAAAATTTGGAGCAGGCATGAGGAGAAAAATGCCTATGTAAAGGCTCTTGGCATGTTTATACTGCAAATGAAAGCATGTTTGTGGTCTCTACCAGCATCCTGGATAAGAACAGTAGCAAAGACAACATGCTTTGTAATCATTCTGGTTGTTATCTAAACTCTTGTGGTCTACTTACTAGTAAGAAGTGACATGTAAGACACCCATTCTTGATGACAGCTATCCTCAGCAGTCCTCAAGACCTCAATCCTCCTTATGCTTGCTTTCCAGATATGACTGTAGGCTCAGTAGAGGGGCATAATTGTGGCTATATTGTAATCCCACATAGTCAGGTTCAGAAAGATAAATGTTCGGTGCTGTGACCTCTGCACAGAACACATTTTCAGAGATGTGGAAAGGAGGGAGGATCATTTTACAGTAGCTCTAGTCTGGTGCCATGAACAGAATGTTGATCAGCACCTTTGAAGAGTTTTGGAGCATATATATCTCCTGGTTTAGTTTCCTCCGCAGGGGATTCAGAGCCAGCCAAGTTCTGCCATGTAAAGCAAAGCACATTAAGTACCGATCTTGATGTCTGTAGAGTTATTTCTCCCATGTTCTCACTCCTTGTTTCTGCTGCAGTTCACACCTACACAGTAATTTTTTTACCCTTCTCAAACATGTTAATCACGGACGTGTTCCCACCATTGCTAATTGATTCAGCCTTGTCCAACAATGTGCCTATCTTGCATCTGGCTGCCATTGACCCTGTCAGACACAGGGGAAGCTTCTAGAACCTTCTCAGAGAAGCCACCTCTGTAGACCCCTGTAACCAAGACCTTGCTTTTAAAACCCAGTACTGCAGGTTTAATATTTATACAATGAGTAACAGTTTGTCCACAATGACCACAGACTCCTGAGAACATGGTTATGGTGGTTTAGCCTGGTCTCCACCAAGTCATAAAATTACTCCCCGTCCCAAACTGGGCAGGAGACAGAGAGAAATATAACAAATGGCTTGTGATTCAAGATAAGGACGGAGAGATCACTTGGTAATTAGTGTCATGTACAAAACAGCTTGGGGAGAAAAATGTTTGATTTATTAAAGAAGCAATAACAGCAGGAAGAGAAGAAATAAAACTATCTTAAAAACACCTCCCCCTTCCCCTCCCTCTTCCCAGGACTCCCCTTCCTTCCCCTTCCCCGCAGTGGCACAGGGGATGGGGCATAGGGGTTGTGGTCAGTTCATTACAGATGGACTTTGCTGCTGCTTCTTATCAGGAGGAGGCCTCCTCACACTTCCCACTGCTACATTGTGGGGTCCTTCCTATGGGAGGTAGTCCTCCATGAACTTCTCCAGTGTGGGTCCTTCCCGTGGGATACAGTTCTTCATGAACTGCTCCAGCATGAGGCCTCCCACAGGGGCAGCTCCTCACACTGCCCCAGAGTGGGTATCCACCGGGAGAACAGTCCTTCAGGTGGAGACTGCTCCAGTCTGAGTTCCTCACAGGATCAGAAGTCCTGACAGCAAACCTGCTCTCTAGCATGGACTCCTCTCTCTCCATAGGCTCCCAGGTCCTGCCAGGAACTTGCTCCAGGGTGGGCTTCCCATAGAGTCACAGCCTCCTTCAGGCATCCATCCACTCTGGTGTGGGGTCCTCCACTGGCTGTGAGTGGATCTCTGCTTCACTTTGGACCTCCATGGACTGCAGAGGGACAGCCTGCTTCACCATGGTCCTCACCACATATCACAGGGGAGTTATTCTTCCTCTAGAGATCCCTTCCAACCCTACCATTCTATGATTCTATGACCTAAACACCTCCTCCCCCTCCTTCTCCACTTGGTGTCTCTAGAGATGTTTTCACATTCTCACTCCCTGTTGCTGCTGCAGTTTTGTAACTGCACAACAACTTATTTTCCTTCTCAAGTATGTTATTCACAGAGGCATTACCTCCATCACTAATTGGCCAGGCCTGGGTCAAGTGCAGCGTCCAGCTTAGAATTGACTGGCTCTAACCCTATGAGCTACAGGGGAAGCTTCTGGCAACTCTTTGTTTAAAGAAGCCACTCCTGTAGCCCTCCCAATACCAAAAACCTGGCCCAGTCAAAACCACTGCAATGGTCCAGTATGTACCTCTAGGATTGTTAACAGGGACTTAAGCCTAGTGCTGAGGAGTAAGAAGTCATCATTTAGCCTGATTTGTGTGCCCTGGGATGTAGGAGGGAAAGGGCCCACATGTATGGTATTTTAGTAGAGCAGGACAAAACAGACTTTAACCTTTACCTCTCCTGTTTTGCTTAATTAGTTCTGAAGCAAGTATAAGTACAAAGGACAGTACAAAACAGAGTTTTATGATGGTAATTCTCTGCTGTGCAGAGCCTGCTCATTCAAACATTAGCCAGTAAAAATATTTATCTGGAAAGTAATTATAGCTAGGTTTTAGACTGTTTTTCTGTGCCATCGAAGTTGCCAGGTTGCCACAGAGCACTTGTCATGTCAAGCATTGCAACTTTGGATGGAGCTTGGAGAGCTGCTAACTTCATTGAGAATCGACTACACAAACTCCAACTCAGCAGTGCAGTAGCACTTTCTATTCCAGGTAGAAAAGTTTGATGGACTAAAATTAGACACTATGGATTTAAAACAGCCATCCTTAAGCTGGAAAGCAAAAGAAAATATAAATCTCACCTTTTCTTTATTATGGCTACATGTGCCACTTTGCAACAGAAACTATGGTTGCTACCTAGGGCTTGACTTCTCTTCCCACGGCAAAACTCTTTGCTCTTCCCAAGCTTCCTCTTACGTTGGACCCCAGAGACTAGCCAGTAGGTGGAACTCCTGGTTTCTAGCTCTTGGTTCTTTAATGCTGACTAATCACCTAAGAGTTTTTGCTCCATCCCTACTTAAGGCTTCGAGTTCAGGAATGACTTTGAGCATCCAAACGATGGATGCTGGAAGAGAACTTTTTCAGCTCAAAATGTTTGAAATTCAACATTTTTGTAGTTGTATATTTATTGTTCCTGTTTTCTCCCTGCTAGACTCTTGGAAACATATGCTCTTTGTTGCAGATGAGCTCATCTCTTTTTTTGCCCCATTTAAAAATTCCCCACGCGTAGGTCACGTGTTCAGGCTCCCATGTTTCTTCCTCACTTTGAAGGCAGTTACCATTCTTGACTACTGACCTTTTGAGATGAGCTGCAAGGAAAGATTACACCTCAGCTGTGTTCACTGTTTTTTTTTTTTTCCTCTTACCAACTGCACACGAATAATTGATGATTTTTCCAGCTTTCTAAAATATCCTATGGTCTAGATTGTACATACCTGCTGTGGCATCACTGAATTTTATCCCATTGAACTCTCCCTTCATCTCTTTACCCCTTACTGCAGATTCTGTGGAGTCAGATGGACTCCCTTATGGTCGATTGCGGGGGTTCACCATTTGTTTTCTATTGATGACTCATTATCAGATTTGCTCAGTTTATGAGTAAAGGGATTATTTCTCTAAATGGGATTTCAGCCTGGGCCCTGCAAGTCAAGCTGTGTTCCCTTCTGCTTCTCACATTATCACCACCAATAAAGAATCTGCAGCCGAGGACTTGGCTGACAACTTTGTCAATGATGCATGACACAGGCTAGACTTGAGTTGCTCTTGCACAGCTCCAGTAGAGCTACAGTATGAATTGAAGGAGGAGGTCCTATTTTTAACACTGAAACAAGCAAATGGAATGGGGTGACTAAACAGAAACCAAAATAAACTATTTAAAGTAACTTTATAATGAGTTTGATTTCTAAATGGGCACCACTTTATCTTGAGTATTTGCTTCCTTTATACATCCAGTGTCCTAAAAGGCATCTCTTGCAGTAGCTTTTCACTATCTCCTCTCTTTTTCCAACTTTATATTTGCAATGGACATAATTTTGTGCTTCTGCATCCTGCAGTCAGCACAACTAGGGAAGCGATCATGCCTCTGTATTCAGCAAACTGTCCAGTTTTGGGTCCCTCACTACAAGAAGAACACTCATGTGCTGAGGCACATCCAGAGAAGAGCAATGAAGCTGATGAAGGGTCTAGTGCACAAGTCTTATGAGGAGTGACTGAGGGAAGCCAAGTGTCCAAGAAGGCCAATGGCATCCTGGGATGCATTGTGGCCAGCAGGTCAAGGGAATACCTCCACCATTCCTGGAGGTATTTTAAAGACGTGTTAGTTTGGCCCTTCAGTACATGGTTTAGTGGTAGATGTGGCAATGTTAGATTAATGGTTGGACTCAATGATCTTACATATCTTTTTCAACCTAAATGATTCTGTGATTCTATAATTCTCATTCCTTCATCTGCATACCAATCACTGCTCTTCTTTCAAGATTTTAAGAACTTCAACAAAGATTTTTCTTAAATCTAAAAATATGAGCATTTCCATTGATCACTGATGCTCTTTGAGACTAGTTTTGAGATATATTTTCCTACACTCAAGAAAAAAAGTATTGTGAGATATTAGTTAATTGCTTAATTTCTTACTTAAATTTGATGGGTTTTTTGCTTGGTGAGATTAACACTTTTATGAAAGAAGTTCAAAGCTTTAGCTGTTAGAGATAATCGATTATGCAGTTACTGTAAGTAAGACCAGCTTGAGAGGCAGAGCTGAAATATCTAGGGGACTTGGAATCTTACGTGAATGGGTAAAAGGTTTTCAGGGTTTTGTGTCTTAATTGTGACTCTGATGGGAAGAACCTGGGAAGCTGATGATTAATGTGAAAGTACTTCTTGTATTTCCTCTTAATAAAAAAATCATACATTACCAAAAAGAATACTCTAAACTACCAAACCTTGCATCATAGTCACTACTGAGTGACACACAAGAAGATGGTTAGAAAGTAAACGACGTTTTTGTTGTTGCTGTAGTTGTTACAATTAGAAGGGAAGGAGCTTTTTGGTCAGACAGTTTGGAATCATTTCACTTATCCTGGAGTTCTGATTTCATAGAGAAATTCTGATTTCAAGAGAAATTGTTATGGAGTGAACATCTAAAATTTCTGCAGCATACATGGGAAAAGGTAGTCCTGGCCCTAGGGAAAACTTACCTCTTCTGGCTGCACTTCATGCTTAAGGACTTCAAAAAGACTGTAGTACGCTATGCTTCAGCAAGGACACAACAGAGAGGCAGCACCACCCTGATACTGCAGATTAGTACCAAGGACTACCTCTTGGTAAGGAGCAGGAAAAATGGCTCTTTTCTGACCTGGCCTTATCCAGAGCAACAGGTTACCAGATTTCTCAAAGAAGTCATCGCTGCTTTCCAATTTCTTTCCATCTTTGGTGTCTATGAATGGCTCTCTCACTTTTCTTTATAGTGTTCCAGATCTTTAACGCTAGATACCTAAAGAAAATTTAAAAAGGTATTATCTGTTCATTTTTTAACTTAACACCATCTGATATGAAAATCTGCTAGAGAAGTTGCTTGTCTTTTCTCTTTTTTATAAAGGCACCTGAAGGGTATGTGCTCTGAAGAGCTGTACACCTCCAGGGTCATTCATTGATAGGATGTCACAGGGAGGAACAAAAGGGGAGGAAGAAAAGGGGAGCCAGCTTTGATCGCTGGCATCACACAAATTCAAAGGAAAAAATATGAAATAAAGAAAAATGCAAGACACCAAACTGAGAAACTGGGACTGCTAATGCAAAGGTAACACTGAGTGAGTCTCTGTTGCCATTAGGGATGGATCTGAACCCTTGGAAGAACAGTGGGGTGCAAACATTAGAGTCACCTGTGAAATGGCACAATGTGCTTCTACTGCCCTTGAAGTGGAAGAGCCATCTCCGTACTCAGGGCTGGCAGAAAATATACATGTGGGTTTAATGTGCAAAAGGATATGTGAGATTATCTTTTTCCTCTAACCACAGAATATTCTAGGATTATGAAAACGTTGCATTCCCCTGAGATCAGTAGGGCAGAAAGAAAAATCACTATGTTTATTTCTGGACACTCCCTCCAAGGCTTTGAAGGTGGCAGACCCAGCGAAAGCATCCATCTCCACTCTGTACTCAGTAAGCAGAAAATGAAACAGAAGAGTCAGTGTGACAGTGAGTGATTTCAAACCACTTGTAAAGGCATGAATTCAACCTGAGGCCATCAGGTCAGGAGCCCTCACAACAATAGGGGTAGTTTTTAATAAAACTGCAGCCACCAGAATCCAGGGGGATCTTGAACAAGACAAACAACACAAAGCCGTCGAAATGCATGCTGATCATCAAGGTACTAAAGTTCCCCAAGGCACTTTGTCAGGATTTGAAGTTACTATGAGTATCCTTGTCTGTCCTGACCTGGCTTCAGCCCATCTCAGCTCAAGAAATTCCTTCTGAAACAGACTGCATCAGCAAATAATAATTATTTCTCTTTTCATTCATCTTGGGACATCTGGATAAACTGCATAGCTCCTTTTCCAATGTCTGGGCTTGCTCAAATAATTTCCTTAAGGCTGGACAAGGGAGGGTGACTTATGTGTAAACCCTGAGACTGATGTAATCTTTGCCACATGCTATTGAACTGGTACTGCACTGCTGTAGGCGACTGATAGGTAAACATACCACTTTCCAGAGGAGGTTACTTGAAACTGCACTAATGTGGCGCACAACATTTTAGTACTGTATTCTCTTCAACCTTTGAACATACATAGAAAAATGCTGATTAAACAAAACAGGACATTTTTCAGTGGAGTCCTGGATGCTTAGGCAGAGATATGGACTCTCTCCAACACTACCAGGACTCTGCCAGCAAGGTTATGAAATGTAATAAATTGGCATTAAAATCCTAAATCAAAAGACAGTTTCCTGATTGCATCTTCCTAATGCCAAATAGTGTTTCCATCCAGCAGTCTGTAGTTATCCTTGCTCTTAATCTCTTCTGGAGTTTTCACTAAATACAGCCAGGTGATTCAACCTTTTACTTGCAACGTGGGAGATCAAAGACAAAACCCAAGCATTGCTTGATCCTGTTACTGGATATAGTGGTTTGACCCTAGCTGGATACCAAGTGACCACCACCCTGCCCTATCACCCCCCTCCTCAGCAAGCCAAGGAGTGGAGAAAATAAGATGGAAACCTCATGGGTTGAGACAAAAACAGTTTCATAAAGAAATAACAAAGCCACGCACATGAGAAGCAAAGCAAAGCAGATAAAGATGCTAATCTCTACTTCCCATCAGCAGTGATGTGTGGCCACTTCCCAAGAAGTGGGGCTTTGATACATGTAACAGTTGCTTTCGAATGCAAATGTTAACCACAAAAACCTCCCCCTTCCTGCTCCTCTCCCTGAGTTTATATTGCCAAGTTGACGTCATATGGTATGGTATATCTTATTGGTCACCTTGGGTCAGCTCTACTGGCCTTGTCTCCTCCCAAGATCCTGCCTACACCCAGACTGCTGGTGAAGGTGGGGGAAGGAATGCTGGAGGGACAGCCTTGATGCTATGTGAGCAGTAGCCAAAACATTGATGTGCTATCAATAAACATATCTAGCTACCAACAGAAAACACAGCAGTACAAGAACTGCTGTGGAAAATCACCACCACTCCAGATCCAGTGCGCCAAGAAGCAGATATTTTTTTTCATATGAAGTGGAAAAGCTGTAATGGGAGGCATTGAGAGTGGCTGAATCCATAGTGTGGGAGTCAGAGCTTCCAGAGAGTATGCAAGAGACAGGTTCAGAAAGCTGCTCTGGGCAGCTAGAGACTTCAGGTTAGCTCTTCTGCATCTAAGATACAGGCTGTAAACACTGTCTGGTGGGATGTTTTCTCCTCTTTCTTTTACTGGGTACAGAACAAGTTCAAATGAAAAAAATCCTAGCATGTTTTGCAAACAGGAATTCTTATTTTCCAGCCTGCTCTAATTTTCAACTTTCATTTGAGTGTGTATGTTAGGATATGCTTTCTGATGTAGCAGAGATTGATAGCAAACCATATCTCTGAAGAGGGAAATTTGAGCAATTCTGCAAGAAATCAGAGAAAAGAGGGTTATATAAGCCATTACTCACGTGATCTCATATAATATTTGGTCTTTTCGAGCAGTGGCTAAGTGTGTATATCACAAACCAGTGAGTTATAAAGCAAATAGAATAATGAGAAAATAGCCTGTGTAGTTTCACAACCAATGTGTTATAAGGGCTCCATGTCTTGATATCCTCAAAAAAAGTGTTGAAAGTGAACCAGGAATGCAATTTTCATCTTTGATAGCACAGTCTATCTATTGTGCAGACTAAGCCTTCCAATAAACCTTGTTTTAAGGTGTGAACACGTACTGAAGAAAGGTTTGCTCCTTTGTGCATCTTTTCCTGAGGGAACAATGACAACAGGATCTTTTTATCTTCTGATCTTCTGAAGGATTCAGCCTCATGGCTGAGATACTGAAACATGATCTTGGCCAAGCAATTTTACTGGGCTTCCCTTCCCAAGCAAAGGCCCAAACAGAGAAAGCAGGCCTGAGTGATGGTACTGACCATGTGCAGTTGCATGTAGAATATATATCTACCTCCTTTTGGAAGAAACTTTGATAAAAACTTTGAAGCTCATCTAAGCAGCAACTGTTTTAGTAAGTCTTTCAGAGATGGGCTCTTTTCTTAAAAACTTAGTGAAAGTTGACTGCCCAGTCCAAGTAAATTATTTCATCTCCCTCTGTGGCCAGTAAATAGAGACAATCACCTTTAAAATCTATTGCTTCTCTCTCCCTGGCATAGATTTCTTTAGTAGGTGAAGTGGATTTTTCTGCTCTGTTGCCACTGTCCCCATTGACAGTAGAGGGAGCACAGAAGAAGAATATGGTTGGGCGGGATATTAGGGAACTATATGAGAAAATGCTGGAGAATCCTCTTATTATACAGACTCTATTGTAATTCTGAAATTACAGTGCTTTGTTTGCTGCTCCCTGGTCTCTCCTAGCATGGCTACAAACTGAACTGTTTCTAACAAAGTGCATGTCCAAAGAGCAATGAAGCTGGTGAAGGGTCTAGAGAATGAGTCTGATGAAGAGCAGCTGAGGGAAGTGGGGTTATTTAGGCTAGAGAAGAGGAGGCTGAGAGGAGACTTAGTTGCTCCCTACAACTACCTGAAATGAAGATTAGTGAGGTGGTTGTTAGTCTCTTCTTCCAAGCTACAATGACAGAACAAGAGGAAATGGCCTCAAGTTTCACCAGGGGAAGTTTAGATTAGGTACTAGGAAAAAAAAAATAACCTAAAGTGTTGTCAAGCATTGGAATGGGCTAACCAAGGAAGCAGTTGAGTCACCATCTCTAGAGATAGCTAAAACACATGTAGATATGGTGCTTAGGGAAAGGGTTTAGTGGTCGATGTGGCAGTCTTAGGTTGTCAGACTGGGTGATCTTAAAGGTCTATGCCAACCTAAACAATTCTGTGGAAGTCTTCTTTTATTATTATTTATATATATATATATATGTAAGTGTGCTAGGAAATGCATATTTTTGTAGAAGTTAACCTTTGAAGGAGATAAGCAGGGAGGGAATATAAACAGAATATTAACTGTAAATATAATCAGAAAAAAAGCAGGCCTTGCGTCATATACAATGGTCATGTAATGACCTGCACTACAGAAGAATAAACATTATAAGTCTGTGTGTGTTTGTTTGTAGAGACACCCAGGTTGTGGAAAGGTTTAGGCTGGTTTGTGGGACAGTGGTTTACTTGAAACAAAAACTCCTATAAATGGCTTCATTATGCTCTAATCTAGAATATACCTGCAAGGCAATTGATGCCTTTAGCATCCCCTTGGGTCATGCGGAGAGTTCTCTGTGTCCTGCAGAGTTTTGGGATCTAGTGTGAATTGGCTTCAAAATTCATCCATCGTTCAAGCAAGCTTGGAGGTTGACAGTTTAGATATATACCATGTATATATTTGATTCTTTTAAAAAGGCTGCTCTGGCAATTTACTACTAAAGTTGTGATTTCTAGTATGACTAGCAACTAAATCCTAAATCATGGCATTACAATCACGATCTTAATGTTTACCTTCTTAAATGCACTGGAAATGCATCTGCTTTGTATTGAGGTTAAGCAACAGTTACTATGAGAACATGGCTTGGATGTTTTTGTCATTTGTTTACCTTCCTTGCTATTACATTATACCAATTAATTCTTTTTGTATTTTTAAACCCAATGGGTCAAATTTTCAGCCTGAAGCTACTCAGTACAGCTCCCTAGACAGCAGCTTCATGCTGCTATTTTACACTAAGGAAGGCCTCACCTGCTATGATGATGTGAGTATGGCATCTCAAAGTATTTAATAATGCTTAGCAACATCCCATAACAGCATATAAACTGAAATGAAGAAAAAAGCACATTGAAATGCAAGGGGAATTTAACTTGGTGGGGTGTGGTTAGTTTAAATTAAGATTTGGATAGGCCTACAGCAACAATGCAGTGTTTACTGTGTAGCTGTCTTGCCTTGGTGTGATCGTTAACAAATGATTAAGTGACCAGTAGTTACTTATGTAAGTAAAGATGACTTGGCTAATTTATGCCTTTTAATTTCAAGTATTAGTGTATATTACATTAACATCTGTGCACTATCTGTTCCTTTCAGCACAGCTCCAATTTCACATTCCAGCTATAAGAGAATGCAATTTAATATAACTGTGGTCATTTTATTTTTTTCAATAAAAGCAATCATTGCTTATAGCTGTTTTCAGAGTTGTGAGGAACTTACAACTGTTACCAAATGTCTGTTAAAAGGAGTCTCAAACCTGACAAATGTCTTTGGAAAGGCTTTTTGTAATTGGCATTATAAATAGCCTTAAGATGGAAAAGCACAGACTGTTCAGAACACCTGCCAGTCACTGAAATATAAAGAAAGGTATTGTTTTGCAAAAAATCTCAAGTGAGTGTAAAGCAAACAATAGTGTAATTCATTTACTTTAGTCAATTAAAAGTTAATGTGTGCATTAAGAGATTGCTTAATGAAACAAATGGCAAAATTCTCACTGACTTCAACAGAATCCACGATGAAATTGCCTTCTAGATTGATCTGAAACAACCTTTTCCTTGAAGTTTTTAGTCTTTTTTCTTAATGACAAGAATCATGTTTTGAGCAAAGGACTAGTAATCAGGAGTCTTGTATTTTGTTCTTGGAACAGAAAAGCACATGTACAAGTTAAAGGACATGTCTAATTGCTTTCCTGAATGCAGCTTCTCTCTGGAGTTAAATTTTGTATTTGAGGCATTGTCCTCTGTATCTTTGACATGATCAGTTTAGGCACTGTCTTGCAAAGTGATATAAACTCAGGGTACTGGTGTCAGGGTACTGTCATTCCAGCAACAGTTTACAAGTCCAGGATCTTGGTAAATACCTTCATTTTTCAAACAAGGATAATAATGACAAGATGACATGGTGCAGATACTGTAAAGTTAAACTGTTTCATATGATCTGATGTGTTTGGAGATGAAGTGATATATAGATGCAAGGTTTCACTGTGATATTGACATATTTTCAGATGTGAAGGTCATCCAGTTTGTTAGGATCCAGATCTCTGTTTTGAATTGTGTTGACTTCCAATTGATCTACTTGGTCAAGAGCTTAGCATTTTCTATGTGATTTTTAAATCCCTTCTTTTACAAGGTGGAGGAGGACTGGGGACCATTTCAGTGCAATGTTTTACTGGCATCAATCTCTCAAAGTGCATATCAGTCTCTGTCTAAAACTGAGGAGTAGTAAAACAAGGAGGGATTGAGATGATTAACAGAGGAATATTTATGGTCCCGAAGATAAGATGAAAAGCTGGAGAGCTTAGTGCACTGCAGTTCTTGAATCTGCTAAAATGATGTAACCCTGCTCACATTGCTTTTGCATCCTTAGAGCCTGAAACCTGATTTCAATCAGCTACTTTCTTCTAAAGAGTTGAAGGTCCTGCTGTGAAATATGATGATTCTAGTCACTTTGCCACTGAATTATAGCACAAGCTACACACCTCATGAAAAGGCAAAAGTCCTGGCTTACACCACCTTCAGTCTGATTTAAGCCCTTTTGGAAGTTTGCAGGTGTGCCCATATTTGAGGGTATGCTGAGCTTTGCTCTTTAGCTTGTTTTTTTTTTGCACATGGTGTTAGACTATGCTTAAAGCACTCTGTCTTTTTCTTCCACCCAAATAAAGTGGTCTTCCCACCAAGATGTTGAGGCAGTTTTCACTGGCAGTGATGCTGACCAGAATTCATTGTTACAATGAAATAGACTCTCAAGTAATACAGGAAAGTTATAGGATAAGTCTACAATTCCAGCCTGATGTAGTTAGTCTGTTACTGTCCTTCCACCTCAGTGATACTCATTTATCTCCCCAGGGATTTGACATTGGGGGAAAAAAATCCCACAAAATATGAAAATTGAGTCTAGATTGGGGAACAGAATTTTAGCTTCAGTGGAAGACTTGGAGGGCAGCCACAGATCTTGATTTGGAAGGCAAGCAGATTCAGATCTGGATCCAAATTCTGGGACCTGAATCCCTTGTGACATGGCACCTGCTTGATTGAGCACTGAAGCAGGACCTGAAAAAGTTAATAAACTCTCTTTGGGTTTTTTGGCACTATCTCCACATTTAATTTCTTTTCACTGTTTGCATTTACAACACATTTGAAAGTCTGGCATTTTACAAGAATATAATAAGAGCGATAATTAGAACAAGCTGGAAGAAGCCAAGCCAAAGTCAATAATTACCTTTTTTAAATTTATTTTATTTGTAAGCAAAATCTTGTCAGGTTCAACAGAGAAATAATCATTTATTACAACAGTTATGAAAATAAGCTATCTCAAAAAAATTAAACCTGTGGCTTTCTTTCCAGAATGAATTTAGCAAATGGAAGGAGATCCAATTTGAACGGATTATGTATTTTAACATAAGCCTCTTCTACCAAAAAATCCTCACTCCATAAACAGAAACATTAAATGAGAAAACTGAAGAATTAGGTTCTCTCCACAGAAGAGAAATTGCCTGGCTGGAATTCATAGCTTTGTGGCTCTTCTAGGAGAAGCTGGAGCTTGGGAAGTAACAGCTGTACTACATGGTGCTCACATCTACAGGGGCACTGGCATACAATCAATGATTGGAAACAGAGAAGGGGTCATTATACCTGGAAAACACACCAGTCTAAGAGATAAAGAACTTCACAGGGTGTAGAAACATCTTGCAAAGTGTTAACATCTAGCAAGAAAGCTTAAGGCCCAAATGCTGCTCTTCTGAAAACATTAATACAGGCTGCTTTTAGCCAAGGGAAATACTTTGTGAGGCTCATTACTTTAATTGGTCCCTGTCATCTAGTTAAAAAGGAGAGAAGAAGAAATGCACCTGACAAAGAAACAAGGCTCTCTGAAAGTGGTGTTTGCTGCTGTAGCTCTGCAGTATGCTGGCTGGCTGGCATACCCTCATGTGGGGTACATGCATCATTCACAGCCTTGTCCTCCTTTTACACATTATAGCAGCAGGAAGCAATTCCCTTGTACAAGTATTTCCCTAGAACACTTCTGTAACAACAAGCTAAAGTGTATGTGTGCCTCAGTCTTCATGGCACAGGTTGCAGTGCCACCAGCCTCAATGTTATGGGTCTCTTCACTGCAGGTAGCCATGGCTCGTTCTCCTGTTTCACCGTTTCCAAGGCTGAGGTGCTCACAAAGCTTCTAATTTCTAAAACTGTTGTAAACACAGTGGTGTAGTAATGGATAATCATCAGGGACTGTTGTTAGTGACTACTTGTACCAGTGGCTTGTTGCATAAGCAGGGATAAACAAGCTATGGACCTCCACTTCCTTATCGGTTGTGTGGAGCTAATATTTACTCAGGGTATAGCCTGTTCTGATTCACATGTGTATGTCCAGGGAGGTAAGGCACTGTGTACAGGTGATTACTGCTATTGTCAGCTCTCCGCAATTCTAGTAGTAACAGAGACGGCAACCTGTGTGCATTGCAGCATTGGCCTGTGTGGGTCTAGGTTACTTGTTTCAGAACCCAGCTAACAGTTCAATTCCAGTTCAATTTTGCTGTTAAGATCTGTGTATATCTATTCCTGCAGGTGTGTTGGTTTCTCCTTTGCAGCCCCAGATGCTGCAGGGTTTGACTGAAATTCTCTTCTGTTGTAGAGGTTAAGTTGTGTATAATAAGGCAAACGTATTCTGCTTTTTTTATCATTTAAATCCTGTGGTAAAATTAAGGATACTATTTTAGTTAATTGTCCTCATCTAAGGAATGTTGGCAGATCCCCTGGGTCACTTCAACCATTTCTTTTGTGCTGTAAAATGCTTTCTTCCCTAGAGTGAAAATACGTAGGCTGTCATTAAGTGACTCCATTTCCACACTGATAAAGGCTACCTGTGCCTTTTGTTTTCTAAAATCTACTAAGCAACCATTACTTTTACTGAAATAGTCTCAGAGACTTACTTCATATTTTGTATTGTATTGTTTTGTATTTTACGTTACAAGATTGATAATAACATTATGTTCCCTTTGAATCTTTCCCTCTTTGACTGTGCTGGTTAGCCTCCATTTTTTCACTAAGCTAAGTCTTTTAGATTCATGCAGGTTGTAAGGTCAGTTCCAGTGGGTATGATTTGCTAATGAATTCCTGCTCCTTTTCTCAGCTGACTGGTTCTGCAAGTAGGCCCAGACAAATACAATGGTATTTAAATTTAAGAGGACACACAGATACCTAGTAAAAAAAAAAAATGAAAATAGATTTAGAAATGAGTATGATACAAAATAAATATAAAGTAGAATAAATAAAACTACTTTGATATTAAGACATATATATATATCTGTGTTTGTGTGTGTGTATATATATCTCCTTGTTATAGACTACAAAATTTATGCAATTTCATATATGTCACCATCACTCTGAGGACTCCTCTGTGCTCAAAAAAAATGGGAAAACTGAAGCATGAGGAAAGGAAGGGAAAAGGTGTCATGTGACAAGCAACATTTCGAGTACATTCATTACTAATGGCATGGCAAGTGGCAGTGGAGAACAGAGAGAGATTTACAGTGCCCTTATCTCACATCATTTCCAGGTGCACGTGAACAGTGGGACAGAACATGGGCAGAACTGAGCATGTTGCTCCCACTCAGAATATCAACCACCCAGACTGCATCATCTTAGTCAGATGAAGACAAGCCTGGATTAACTCTCCTACTCTTGAGGTAGGAAGAGGCTAAAATTTGAATCCTAGAATGCAGTCCCTCTTTCAGCCTCACAACTCTGCCTGAAACTGAGAGAGGATTCTAGAGGAAGGATAGATCATTGCCTATCCTGCTTCTTACATTCTTTGTCTCAGCCTCAGAAAAATTAGAGTTCTTTGGCTAAGAAAAGATCATTCCAATAGATGAGGCAAAGGCTAGGGGCTAATGTACTGCTAGAGAATTGAATTAACTTTGGCTTAATTTTCTGTATTTGTGTCATCATTCCCATGTGACTGTACTGAAGCTATTTCCTCTATCCATGCCTCCATCCACTACACTGTGAAAGGCAATGCACAGCACCACTTCAGTTTTACTCTCATGTGGTTGTAAATTGCTCAGCAAAACAGCTGTCTCTCATTATTGCCTTTGGCAATAGGTTACCCATCCTTACAAATGACTTTTGGTCCTACATAATGGTGATTAAAAATGATTCACGAACTAGTGTTTTGTCAAAGGACAGAAGCATTGTGTGATCCTGAGAAGTGTAAGTAAATAGAGATTTCTAAAGGGAAACTTCAAATTTCCCTTCAGCACCCTTAGTGGCTCTGACCAATAGAGATTGTCATAATTCACCTAGCATAAACCAGGAGTCATTCGGGCTCCCCCAAAATGCAAAATAAATCTTAAATTTCAATAGTGAGAAAGCAGTGTCTCATGGATGGAACTGGAAAATTGGCTTTGATGCAATTCTCAGTCAGAGGGTTAGGGATCTGCTAAGCAAGCAGACCCAATGGGATGTACCCATGAGTGCTGATATTATTGCTAAACTTCTGCATTTTTTTAATGATCATGGAGCACAGGTGACGTGTCTGAGGACTGGAGAAAGTCCAATGTGATATCAGTCTTTAAAAATGGCAAGAAGGAGGACCCTGGAAACTACAGGCTTGTCAGCCTCATATCCATCCATGGAAAGGGGATGGAACAGCTCATTATAGATATCATCTCTAAACACATGAAGGAGGAGGACCAAGGGGAAATATTTCTTGACCAACCTGATAGCCTTCTATGATAGCATGACTTGCTGGCTAGATGATGGGAGAGCAACAGATGTCATCTACCTTGGCTTCAGCAAGACTTTTGACGCTGTCTCCCATAACATCCTTATCAGAAATCTCAGACAGTGTGGATTGGATGAGAGGACAGTGAGGTGGATTGAGAGCTGGCTGAATGACAGAGCCCAGAGGGTGGTGATCAGTGGCACAGAATCGAGTTGGAGGCCTGTGGCCAGTGGAGTTCCACAGGGATCAGTTCTGGGGCCAGTCTTGTTTAAAATCATCAGTGACATAGATGAGGGGACAGAGTGCACCCTCAGCAAGTTCCCTGATGACACCAAACTGAGAGGACTAGCTGATTCACCAGGAGGCTGTGCTGCCATTCAGCAGGATCAAGACCAGCTTGAGAGCTGGGCAGAGAAGAACCTCATGAGGTTCAACAAGGGCAAGTGCAGAGTCCTGCACCTGAGGAGGACCAACCCCATGCACCAGTACAGGCTGGGAATTGATCTGCTGGAGAGCAGCTCTGCAGAGAGAGACCTGTGAGTCCTGGTTGATAATAAACTAACTATGAGGCATCAATGTGCTCTTGTAGACAAAAAGGCCAGTGGCATCCTGGATGAATGCATTAAGAAGAGTGTGGCCAGCAGGTCAAGGGAGGTTTTGCTCTCCCTCTACTCAGCGCTGGTGAGGCCTTATCTGGAGTCCTGTGTCCAGTTCTGGGCTCCCCAGCTCATGAGGGACAGGGAACTTCTGGAGAGAGTCCAGCGCAGGACCACCAAGATGATCAGAAGTCTGGAACATTTTTCTTATGAGTAAAAGCTGCAAGACTGGGGTATGTTTAGCCTAGAAAAGACAAGACTGAAGGGGGATCTCATAAATATTTAAAAGTATGTAAGTGGCGGATGTCAGGAAGATGGGGCAACACTTTTTTTTTTTTTTTTTGTAGTGTCCAGTGACAGGAAAAGGGAGAACATGCATGAGCTGGAACTCAAGAATTTTTACTTGAACGTGAGAAAAAAACTTCTTTCCGGTAAGGTAGCACAGACTACCCAGAGAGGTTGTAGAGTCTCCTCCTTTGCAGGTTTTCAAAACCCATCTAGATGTGTTCCTATGTGACTTGATCTAGGTGAACCTGCTTCTGCTGGAGGTTGGACTTGATGATCTCTGGAGGTCCCTTTCAACTCCCACCATTCTGTGCTTCTGATTTCTAGCCACCATGATCTGTTACATGTTCTTAATCCTTACCCTGATATTGGAGATTATAATCTTAGCTGTCTGGAAAACCTTAGATAGAAAACAGTGTTGGTTTTGTACAGAACACACCACAGGTACAGTTATTTAACTTGCATATGAACACTTGACCAAATAAAATTTATTGGAACAACTGGTAATTAAATTTCTTTGCAGTAATATTCATGTAAATAAACAGGCAAAATCTTTATTTTAGTTTCTCTAAAATCATGTATTTCAGTATAGATAGATTAATGAGTTTCAGTGGAGCATGAGATAAGTTTCAGAAATGTGCAATCCTTTAGTTTACTACATTTGTGCTGTTGTTCAACAACTAATTCCACTTTTAATGATCTCACCAAGATGTTAAAAGTACATTAATTATGTTACGTGCTTTGATTTGTATTTAAGCTTTCTCTCCCAGTCAAAAAGCTTGCCATTTTAACTGCCCTAGTGTAAAATACAGTTGCAGAGGGTTTGTGTATAAAAATTTGAGACTAAGGTTAAGTCCAAAAAGAATGCAGGAGTGAGGAAAAAGGTATTTTCAAGATCTGCTTTTATTTCTCATTATCCTACTCTGATTTGATTTGTAATAAACTAATTTGCTCAAGTCAAGTCTGTTTTGCCTATGGCTGTAATGGGTGAGTGGTCTTTCCCTGTCCTTACCTTGACTCACACGACTTCATTATATTTTTCTCCCCACTGTTCAACTGAGGAGAGGGAGTGATAGAGCAGCTTTGGTAGGCATCTGGTGTCCAGACGGGGTCTACCTATCTCAACTGATTATTCTGTTTGTACAGTGCTCATTAACTGGATTAAATTTTCCCCAATGCAGTCATATTCAATATAAAGTGAGAAAATGTATCCAGGTTAAAGCTAATTTTCTTCTCTTTGTATTGGATCAGTTTTAAAAAAGATTAATTTACTGATCCATGTTTCTATGTGGCAGGTTGAGCACTTGTGCCAACATGTGTCAAAGGTTGGAAATGGGCAATCAGGGCAATTGCCCATTTTCACTGTGAAAAATCCTTTCTGAGGTATTGGCATCCTTGTGTTTGCCTTCCTTCTCTGTGCACAAAAGGACAGGCTGAACATGGTCTAGCCCAGCCTAGGCCATGGCTTGATGACACGTCAGATCACAATTTGAATAAAATGTTGAATCTGGGATTCCTACAACACACTGAGCTAGAAAGCAAGGGAGAATTAAGCAAAACTTCATAGAGGGTATGCAATGACAGACTTACTCAATTTGCAGCTCTGTCTTTCTTTATAGAGTGTGTTATAAGCTGTCAATAACAGTTCACTGGGGTAAATACTTGGAATAGCTGCTAAATAGAAGGCTGGCAGCAATCAGTTGTCTTTTTTTAAAAAAAAACCAAACAATGGCTTTCTGAATTGCAAAGAGGAGGTGGGTTACTTGCTAAAGTATTTGACTTAACAAAAATCACAGAAAAAAAAGTGAGATAGAATTACAGAACTATAAAAAAAGCTGCTTAGGCACTGATTTCCCTATTTCAGAGCAACAGCTCTACTGCAAAGTCAATGGCCAATGAAAGCTAGACTGTCTCTGTAAAGGAAGTAGTTATCAAACGCTATCCCGTAACAGATCCTCTTAAGCAACTTGATAAATCACAATTAAAGAGAAAACAGAACAACCCATCACAAATCCAATGGCTTTCTGTTCCTATTTCTCTCCAATTATGCTGACTCTCAGAAAGTTTTAAAAACTGGCGAGATTTCTGGGAGAGGTGAGAAAGTGAAACATTGACAAGCCAGCCAAGTGCATAAAGTTGTGTTTTGGATCAAGAACTGCAAGATACTGAGATGTATTGAAAACAGCCATCTGCATACAGCTGTTCTCTAAATGGACTATTCTTTAATTCGATATGTAGGAATCAGGTAACAACACACATTGCAGAGCAAATTAGTGCAGATTATCTCTAGTTATCTTGACTGATCCAAGTCACTCAGATCACTTACAGCTGTTTGATACAGGAAAGGTAAATTGTCTTTTGAGAGTTTACACCCTACCCAAATGGCTGCTGGTTTTTTCTGTGTTTATAGATGTCTATTTTTCTGCCTTTTATGATTGTTTTCCTGAAAGTAAATTTAAGAAGCTTTTATTTGACAATTATTTTACCAATAATCCTGAGTTTAAAAAATTCCTTTTACACTAGTCAAACACTATATTATTTACTTTTTTTTTTTATTTGCTCTTTTTAAAGAAGTCTTCTGTGCTGGGGGCTAGTGCTAATTATCATTCAACAATCTCAACTACTGGAAACATTGTCTCCAAGCTGAAATATAGATGATCTCCTGTAATTCATGTTTAAACTGGTATTAGTGTCAGTTCCATACAAACAACAAAGCTATACAAGAAATACTGCAAAGATTAACTAATGTTGATGATTTGCTCCAATATTACAGCAAAAGGAGAAGCCTTTCTTTGTATACAGCCAGTAAGTTCTGTTCTGGGCTGAGCATGTGCAGGCATGTTTGGCCTGAAGTGATGGGTTAAGAATCATTTACTATCTTTAAAAAAACTTTCTGGTGGAATTCCTCTCTTTCTACTCTAGTGTCCTTTCCAACACCAGCAAGGCCCAAGGATCATAGAAAGATGTAGTATTAATTTATTTTACATTTTGCAGCACCATACATTCTCAATAGGTCCTGAAGTGCATGATCTACCTCACTGCAAGTTTATTATGTCCTTATGAACCATATTTTTAGGGCAGTCCTGCACAGAGTCCTATCAGAAAGAGTACTTGTGTAGGTGGAATGTATTCCTATCTTTGATACTTTTCTGGATTCTGGTAAGACATTGCATATCTATTAGAATTTAGACTTGACTCATCTTAGAAGCCCCCTTCTCATTGTGATAGCCTCATAAAATCTGGACTGTTTTGCCCCAGCTCAAAAGATGAGGCACAATCAGTATTGTGGGAACGTGAGATCTTGGAGAATGCTACAGGGAACATCTGGCTTAGGAATGTAAACCATGGGCCTAGGCAGGAGGAGGAGAAGTACAATCAAGGAGAATGGAGGAAGACATCCTCTTGATATTAGATAGCCAGTGGGGGAGATTGGCACCAGGGCTAGGAGACATGAACTCCTCTCACTCCTACAAGGATCAGCGTTTCTCAGTTCAGGTTAGTAGATGTCAGGTGCCTCATTAACAAATAGATAAAATGATGTGGGGAAAGTCATAGGAGAAGCTACCCAAAATTTAAACGTTTTTGTCGTATTTTCTTTTTAACTGGAGACCTGCTTGAATCCAGAGACAACATTAAACTTCCTTTTAGAAAAGGTAATTGAAAAGAAAAAGGCGATCAAGGGATGAACAAATGAAGCCTTTTCTTACTGCTGTATGAATAAAATATGTTATTAATAAGCCCTTTCATTTCAGGCTTCCACTCTGTAGTCACACATTTGGAATGTATAACCACACAGATGAAGGTTTTTACTGCATAAGTCCTTCATCGCATTACAAATGTTTTTGAAAATAGAGAAAGGAATCACAGAAGGCAAGGATACAGAGAAATAGAGGACAGTGGGGATAGAGATTTAATTAAAAAAACTCTTGAAAATGGCTCTTTTGTTTCTCAGTTTTCAGTATTCCACATTCAATATGGTTATGGAATGTTTCAGTATTTTGTAACCAATTCTTTACTAAGAATATCTAGTCTCATTTTAGTGTTTTGTTGATTTTTTTTAATTTCATACTTAAAATAACATTGACTCTCCACAGGCCTGGAAAACCAAAAATATCCGTTTTGAAACCTTCTGAAATTCTGCAGAAAAGAAAATATTATCTGGTGCTAAGCACAGGTTTTTGGGCACTTTCAGCACTTGCAGTATACCTGCAGGATGCCACCACGATATTGGCCTTTTTTCAGGAAGCACAACTTTCATGAAGGTATTCCTTTAATGCTTCTCTTTCTGTCTCTTTGTTGATTGAGAGATATTCAATGCAAGATAAATACTTTTCTACTGGAAGTTATCTATAGGAGAAGGAGGTCGTCTAAGAAGTTCTGAGCATCAAATAGTGGGTGGAAAGGCAAATAATTCAGTTGTGGTACTGAGGGCAATAGGACATTGGAAACTAGAGGACCTATTATCAGTTAGTGTTGAGATTCTCCATCAAGACGCTGGGTGCAATAACCAAGGACAGGACAATTCAATGAACATGGAACAAG
Organism: Urocolius indicus; assembly: GCA_013401255.1. Lineage (NCBI taxonomy): Eukaryota > Metazoa > Chordata > Aves > Coliiformes > Coliidae > Urocolius > Urocolius indicus. Next base: position 61,778 of record WBNH01005887.1, read on the forward strand.
GCACTAAAAAGGAGACAATACAGAATACATAGTTTGTGTGTGATCAAGAAAAGAATTATACCATGTCCTAAATATACATTTGTGTGTGATTAAAAGGAAAATATAAATTGGTATTTAACTACGGTGACTGTAATAGGAAGCTCAGAAAGCTAATGACCACATCAGGAAAGAGATAGAGGCAGGGAGAGCAGCACCCATATGCTTCTGATTCAGAGAATCATAGTATCACAGGATAGTAAGGGTTGGAAAGGACCTCGAGAGATCATATAGTCCAACTTCCCTGTTAAAGCCGGTCCATCTAGGTCAAGTCACAGAGGAACACGTCCAGATGGGTTCAGTATTCATTTTGGATAGTCAAAGTACAATGAGAAGATAGTAGGTGTGTGTGTGCAGGGGCAAACATTTTGGTGTCTGCAGTAGTCTTTGAAGAAATGTTGAATTAAACTGTTTTTCCCTCTCTGGTACCCTCAATGCCGTTAAAAGGGAGTGTCTGAGTGCTCATGTCATTGGCTGATGCTGGAATGAAATAAGGATTAAGTGGACAGCAGGATTTCCTCAGACCCCTGCTGGTCACAGTGAAGAAAAGCAAATCCAATTGACTGAACACTACAGAGGGTTTATCTCTATTGTTAATTGTATTAACCTACAAAAGGATTCAAGGAGTAATTAGAAATAAGGACCAGGAGATGGACTGAGGATTCTCAAGGGAGATTCTAGTATGTATTATTCTTGAACTGTATAATTTGAATTCTTACTATTTTAGCACGGTGTGCTCACCTGAATATAACTCTAATTGCCTCTTTTATTCTTAGCTTTGTGGTTTTGTACAGATTGCTAATCATATTTCTAACCACCTACCAAAGAAATGAAGAAACAAAGGTGGAAGAACTCTTAGTGTCCTAATTTGAGAGGAGGTTATAACACAGTACTGTAAAGACCAAACTGCCTCTTGCCTGAAATCAAGAATAAAACCACTCTTCTTTGACTAAAGTCAGGTAGAATTCTCCTCAGCTTGTACTTAAATTTTCCCTTAGGTTAAGCTTTAGTCAAAAGAGAACAAGTGCCTGATTAAAAGGGGGAATATATGGAATCAAGTACTTTCTAAAGGGAAAAGCAGAACTCAATTTTCTCATTTTGATGAATGACAGTAATGTCTTAGATTGTTGAGTTTGTCTTCCTCACTGGGAGCAGAGATCTATCCTAGTCCAGTGCACTACTTGGCACCTGGGAAAGGCTACAGTATATAGAAGCTGGGTATAACTTGGAAGGTGCCAGCGATTTACTTGATGTAGAAGATCAGTTTTCTCTCTCTGTCACTGTCTGAGGCCTTTTGAAAGCTTTCCTCACAGTCTGTGGCTGCCTTTTTGTACCACCATACCTCTTAGTAGCATCCTTAGAAACGGATGGTTCTCCCTTTTAAAAAAGATGTGTTAAACATAAAAGTAAAATACTCTGAAATACATATTGATGAGCTTAAAAAAAAAAAAAAAAGGAAAGAGAAAACAGAAAAGTACCTTGCAGGCAATGTTAAAAAAAGCAGTAGAAGAAATCTTTAGATCTGTTTCTTTCATCTAAGTTCCCATTGAAATGACTGAGAAACCTTTCTCATTCATGTCAATGCAAATATGTGCCTGTTGTGTTTGAATATCGAACAGCTGCTATTATTTTTTTCATGTCAGCAAGAATCTGATGTACTATACTACTTCTCAGAAGTACTGTTGGTACTATACAGGTGCAGAACAACAGGAAAAGTAAGTTTTTACATGAAATCTATGGCCAGATTCCTCCTTCTACACTATATAACTGTTTCTTCCAGTTACTAGGAGAGCAAGGAACTAGGCATCACAAATTAGCTGGCCTGAGTACATCAAACACCCAGTACACTGTAAGTATAGCCAGACCAATAATTGCAAGGAGCATTTTTCAAGTCTGAACAATTATGTGTTTGCTATATGTACTGGGAACTAAAACAAGTAATGTTCAAAAGCCATGAGGTTCTGTGTCCTCCCTGTGTTTAAGCTTAAACACAGATTAGGAATAATAACTGTTTGGGACCCTGATCCCACATTTGCTTGGTGTCAACAGGTGTGGTTGACTACAGAGGACGTCCTCATAGCCCAGTAGAGATTAGTCTGGAAACTGAGCTAGCACAGAGCTGTTAAACAGGTCTGAGGCATTGGGCTGGCTTGCAGTGATCTTAGTAGCTGCTGCCTTTCCAGCAGCAGCTGCAAGCCTCCCATTGCTTGATACAAATTGCATTTGTCATCAAACCTTGGCTGAAAAAAAGTTAAACAGAGTAAAAATCTTTCTTCCTAGCTTCAAGTAAAACTTCTTCATCCATATCTTCAAGCAAAAGCGAGGTGACCACTTATTTCTCCTGTCCTGATGGTGCTGTGAACATACCAATGTACTATTTGTAGGTGGCAAATGATAAGAAATCTGTGGTGGAACTCCTTACCTGACACGACGGTCTTATTGTAATGCCAGGTAAATAAACACTAATAGAGAAGTGGGTTTTAGTTTAGAGTGCTTGAAGGAATCTTAGCAAAATTTGTTACAGAAAAATGTTTGAGGAAGAGAGTGTATTACAATCCTCTCTTTTGAGGTATCTAACAAAGCTTTTCCCTTCCCAAGTGCTGTGAGTAATCTGTGGCTCTTTTGAGCCAATGGCTTTGGCTGTTTGGAAAACATTGGGTCTTACTAAGTTAAGCTGTGTGCTAGTCATGTGGCTATATGGACAGTCAGCTGGCAAGAGGCATGACTTAAACTTTTTTAGTGAAAGTGTATAGCCAGGTACCATTTCTGATGCTTTTCTTACTTTGGCACTTTGCATTTGTAGAATGATTTGGGGGCAGATGAAATGCCACAGTGCACATGACTGAAATGTGTGAAAACTTAATTAAGAGGGTAATTACACAGTAGAAATGAGATCTTGTCGCAGTGAAAATCTGGCAGGAAGCTTGGGCCCCATGGAGTATGATTCCAAATATTTAGTCAGCGGAAAAGCCATTAGTCACAAAGATTCTGCATCTGCTGGAAAGAGTTAATCAGATTCCTAACTTCAAAGAACAAAACGTGCCTTCAAATACCCTTCCTCAGGCTTCTCAGGCATATTGTAAATGAATATGTGATTTTCTCCCAGCTACCTGGGTAAATCTGCATAGCTCAATTAACTTCAGTTGATTTATGCCAGTTACACCAACAGAAGATCTGGACAGATCCTAATAGCATCTGTACACCTAACAGCCCAGCAAAGTGTATCAAAATTGAGCATTATTCTGCATAAGCCATTTCTATGCAGCCAGGATGAAGAGCAGAAGGATTTATGATTTACTAAATTAATTCATTTTCTACAGAATTGAAACTACACTGCTTCCCATGAGTTTCTACACTGGCAGGCTGTGCATTTCTTCGACTACTGTAGGTTTTCTGTGAAAAATACTAAGATAATCAGACAGTCATGTTCTTGGTATCTGGACAGAGACACATTGCTTAATCATTTTACTCTTATCAATAAAAATTTGAGACATGCTAGGAATTGATCACTTTACCTTTTTCCTCCTTGTTTCTTAAATTATTTTAATTTTTGTCTGTTGGACAAATTTAAATCCTAGGTATTCATTTAAAAATAAATGAGTTTAGACATTAGTTACAGTTCATTTTTTAAAGCAGACTGTGGAATGTAAATCTAGGGTTTTTAATATTCCTCTTTCCTTTTATTTTTCATATAGGGCAATATTTAGGCCACTGAGTTGAAGTAAATCCTGCAGTGTGATTATCTTCTCATTGAAATGCTCTCTATTGTGCCTATTTGTTTGATGTGTTTTTCTTGTACGTTGTACTTCTGATGGCTTTGGGGTAAAATAATCATTATATGTCACCCATACTATCTCTTTTAATCTCCAGAAGATTAAGCATGTATATTTAAATACCCTTTAGATAGTGTTCTTCGCTAAATCAGCTATTTTATAAAATTGGAAATAATGAATCAGGAAGATGCAATTTTGATAATGCCATTTACACAACTCCTATGAGGCTAGCTAGCAAAATAACCAGAGATATGTAAGTATCTGACATATATACAGTGAGATTGTGAAAATAATGTAATTTCATGTAGGTTATGAGATGCTGGAAAAATACAGTCAGCAAAAGAGCAGTTCAGTTAATGAATCACATTCTTCAGGGACCAGTGGACTCAGGAGACAGGTAATGGGATCAGGAATGACTCTTTTAATCTCTGGGTCACTGATTCAAATCAGATATGGATAGATAGCAATTAAAAGTCACTGCTATTTGAGAGCTTCATGATGATTTTCTTGAAAAAGAGATGGTGAATACATGGACACCGCAAAAAAAAATCCAAACCAAAACTAAATCCTAGAATATCTGTAAAACTCACATGCTTCATAGCCAGCAGAACACTCAATGGGGCTGAGGAAATCTTCATAAACTTGCAAGAACTCAGTTAGGGGCTGCTTGTATGGGCTGTCATGCAACTGCTACATGCCCATCATGACAGAGGGATCTGCATGGACAATGACCAGTGGCGTTCCGTGAACCAAAGGTTACACACTGTCGGGGAGTCCACACTACTCACCTTCAACTACAGCTCTTGCCTGATGCACAGTTAGATCTAGGCATGCCCCTGGGACACCACTCTTCCTCACTGGTCTGGAGGAGACTGGTGGATTCACGGGTTCTGGGAGCTGTCTAATGCCCAGTCATCCTCTGCCACCTGGTGAAGACAGGGCATAGGTTATCCTGCAGGCTTCATGAATGTCAGGTAATCATGCAGTGGTGTGGGGATTGTTGTTGTCATCACCAAATGAGTTTCAGACCACAGGAAGCAATTGGGAGGTCCCAGTGCCCCTGTGGTTTGGGGTGCTGAAGTTACCACAAAGGATGGATGCAGACAAGGCTATGTGAATGGAAAGGCATGTACAGGCCTTCACCAGACAGTCAGCACTGTAGCAGGCTACCAGTAGATGTGCTCTAGGAAGATAGTTTAATAAAATCTCTAAGACTGAAATAGGCTCATATTATATCAGATGAACTCCTTATAAACTGCACTCAGGCATTTAATTTTGTACTTGTTTTTTTCCCCGTCACTGCAATGTCAGAGGGAGGGTCTCCTGAGTGCCACCCACAGTTCACATTGTCTTTTTTCACAAAAATTAGTTATTGGCAGGAGCCATACCAGCTAAATTATCTACAATTTATATAAAACTACAGAAGGAGCCTTTGTTTTCCAAAGGTCAGGGTTCTGTAACAGCCAAATCAAAGTCTGAAGATTTGAAACACTTTCAGTCATCTGAAACTGTGTTTTGGCGTATATTGAGAACAGCTGAGACAGTGGGAGAAATTTCACACAGATCCCATCCTTCTAGCTGTTAAAGCAATTCCATTTGCACTCTGCACTTTGTTGTTTTGTAGGAAAGGAGCTCACCAAGATACTCAGATTAGCTAGTGTCAGAAAATTGAGGTTATTTTTAAGACAATATACATTCTGATTCTGAAGTGGAAGAAAAAAATAGGAAGAAAACAGGACAATCAGAAGAACAGAAAAAAAAGGAATTAGTTATACCATTATTCAAACACCACAGCCCTTGTTTGGTCTAAAAGTAAATGAGGTCTCCTCATAGCAAGGAAAAAAGAAACATATATTTCACACACATGAAAGCACAAAATTTCCAACTAGTGAGACATATGTCACCAGGCTGTGGGGAAGCTTTCTGGGAAGGCTCTCCTCAAATGACCTGGGTAATTAAAATCTTCATTGCCTTCTTGGCCAAAGAGAAGTTAATGGCAAAATAGCTGCTACCATCCAATAATTGTATTCCAGTGTTGTTTGTAGGGAAAGATTCAAGTGTCTTTTGGGCACTGAAAATTAAGATACAAATACAAGTGTAGTGGTTTTGCCTGGGTCAGGTTTTTTGGTAGTGAGGGGAGCTACAGGGTTGGCTTCTTTAAAAACGTAGCTGCCAGAGCTTCCCCTGTAGCCGATAGGGTTAGGGCCATTCAGTTTTAAGATAGACCCTGCAGCTGACCCAGGCCTGGCCTATTTGTGATTGAGGTAACACCTCACATGTTTGAGAAAGAGAAGAAATTGTTGCACAGTTACTAAACTGCAGCAGCAACAGGGAGTGAGAATGTGAAAACATCTCGACAGACACCAAGGTCAGTGGAGAAGGAGGAGGAGGGTGCTTAGGCCTTGAAAGATTCCCCTGTGACCTGTGGTGAGGATCATAGTGAGGCAGCTGTGCCCCTGCAGTCCATGGAGGACCACCGGGTAGCAGAAATCAACTCACAGCCAGTGGAGGACCCCACACTGGAGCAGGTGGATGCCTGAAGGAGGCTGTGACTCTATGGGAAGCCCACGCTGGAGCAAGTTCCTGGCAGGACCTGTGAGTCTGTGGGGAGAGAGGAGCCCACAACAGAGCAGGTTTGCTGTGAGGACTTGTGATGCTTTGAGGGACTCAGGCTGGAGCAGTCGATACTTGAAGGGCTGTTCTCCCTGTGGATGACCCACGTTGGGACAGGGTGTGAGGAGCTGCCCCTGTGGGAGGTCCCATGCTGGAGCAGTTCATGAAGAACGGTATCCCATGGGAAAGATCGAAGCTGGAGAAGTTCATGGAGGACTACCTCCTGTGGGAAGGGACCCCACAGTGTAGCAGTGGGAAGTGTGAGGAGGCCTCCCCCTGAGAAGCAGCAGCAGCAAAGTCCATCTGTAATGAACTGACTGCAACCCCCGTCCCCATCCCCTGCACTGCTAGGGGAGAAGGAGAGAGAGTCCTGGGAAGAGGGAGGGATGGGGAGAGATGTTTTAAGTTTCAATTTTATTTCTCATCTCCCTGTTCTTATTGTTCCTTTAATAAATCAAACTTTTTTCTCCCCAAGTCGAGTCTGTTCTGCCTGTGACACCAATTGCTGAGCGATCTTTCCATGCTTAACTTACAAACCGCTCTTTATATTTCTCTCTGTCTCCTGTCCAGTTTAGGAAGGGGAGTGATATTATGACTTGGTGAACACCTGACTAAACCACCACATGTTAGCCATTATCAACGTGCATACTCTTAACAAACTGCCTGCAGAGACTAAAAGCTGAAGTCATATATTTCAGGTGTCCTTGATAAGCATACATGTTAAAAGAGTAGCCTGTCACAGGAAATATACTATAGGGAATGTTTCTGCATTTGTATGGGAAATGACTTAATGACCAAGTTCTTGAACCTTTCAGTTTTGTTGCTTAAAACGTAGACATTTTCAATTATTTTCAGTTCAAGGAATGCATATAGACTTTTTAATTTTTTTTTTCCCCAGTATCATTTTGTTTTGGAAATGAAAGATTTTTATTTTCCTCATTTTCTTAAAAATGTTACCTTTTTTATACTCTAAAAAATTATTCCAAGACAAAGTTTACTTTTTACAACGTCTGAGTTTTCCTTTTGGAAAGTTAACAAACACTAGTTATGAACTCTGACGCTCCATTTTTCCATTTGGAAATTCATCCCTGGGGTGAGTCTTGAAAAGCCATGAGTGGAGAAAGAAAGGAAACTGGAGAAAAGGGAACATTACACACCATTCATTTTTTGTAATACATTTAGGAATAGAAAGCAAAAAAAGCATAATGAAAAGGGGAAGAGTAGTTCTATAAGATGTAGCTTTGGTGTGGCTGTTTTCCTTTGGACTTGAATTTTTGGTTGTTCAGAGCTCTAATGGAAAATCTCTAAGTGCTGGAACATTTTATAATGGCCATTTCTTGTGTAAATTCTTAGAGGTGTAATGGGTGAACTTACATTGCTGGTTTTTTTCCCAGAGCTGCTGACGGGGTCTCACTCTTTCTGCACAGCCACTCAAAGGCTGTTTTGAAGATAGTCAAGTAGTCTGTGGAGTCTTCCTTATATTTTACTCTATTTATATATCTATCTGTATTTTATATCTATCTATATATTATACTCTATCAACTTTGGCTGAACTCAGGCAAGAGATTTAAGTTTAAGAAAGAAAGACACAAACCAATATGCAGGAAGCATGATTCTATGAATCATGAGTTTTCATGAGTAAAAATAAAAGTGAAATTTCCATTTGCACTGGCATTCAGTGTTTCAGTTTTGCGTCAGATTTCTTTTCAAATTTAGCTAAAATATGGTTGAATGTGATGTTATAATGACTACTTTTTTTTTTTTTAAGAAGAACATTTTCTTCTGCCATAAAGTTCAATCCATTCTTTCAAAAAAAAAACCGCAGAGACAAGGAAATATCCTTCCCTCCTCTGACCTCAGTGCAGATCTCTGTCAAGACTGCAGAAAGTGATAAGCTTCATACAATCAATCTACAGAAAGCCAAAGCAAAGAGCTAATTGACTTATTGGTGTTATCACCTCTTATGAGATAGTAAATTGTTGCAGAGGCAGCGTGATAAGGAAGTTCACGTAAGACATAGAAGGCAGTCAAGTTTAGAGGTTTTCTCTCTCACCAAAGATCTAGTGCCTGTCATTTGTTTCAACATTTAGAGCAAAGGACCTCCTATGGACACAGATGTCAAGCATTGAATCTTTGATGATGTCTTAGTAGTTGGAGGCAATACATCTGTCTACAGCCTTTTTGCTAATTTTCATGTTAACTCTGAAGGAAAGAAACCTAGCTTGGCTGACACACTTGGTACAAAAGCTTCCCCTGCTGAGGTTCCAACCAAAAGCAAACAGGAGACCAACCCACATCAGAAGGAAGTTGTAAATAGGTTGGTGAGGAGAAGAAGAGTGGTACCTTCACGGGGATGGTGTGGGCTGCTTTGGGGTAACTTTCTAAGGCACCAGAGATGATAGTGGGTGGGCAGCCATGTGCTTGTTGCTCTGTTAGATGAGAGTTATCCTCCTTCCTGTCACTGTAGCTGTCCTCCATTTGACAAAGGCTGACAATTTTGTTTCCCAAGTATACCAAGGAAGAGCATCATGGGCAAAGAAACTGGTCTGAAGTTTCAATAAAACACCTTTTACCTCAATATCAAAGATGAGCAAAAAAATATAAATAGAATGAAGATTTTATATCTATACATCTGTATAGATATGGATAATTAAGGAAATGCCTATGTATGTACACATATAGGGAAATTACTTCAAACTAAACGTCTTCCACTTAGATCGTGAGTTTTTGGCACACGAAAAGAACAAGAAAGCATTACATGGGGCCACAAAACACAAGCAACCCTTTTAGTATATGCACTTCCTCACAAAGAGAAGGTTTCTGTGGGTGATCTTCCCTCTGTATGCTTTGTTGCATTCCAGGGTGGCACTTGTCTCCCCCTCCCAGTTCAGTGCCCCAGTGCTGCCAGAACACTGAGGTGGACATATTTGTGCTTCTGACTCCTAGTATTCGGAAAGGAGGTGTGGGCTGTGACATCCAGCATGGCCAGAAACCAGACAAATCAAGCCTAAGGGTAACATAGAAAAGAGAGAAGCTGCAGATCCAGCAAGTACTTAGCCTTTGCCGTTCTAGGTATGTATGACTAATCTGTCAGTGTTAACAAAGACATTGAGTGATATAAAAAACCCCAATGTCCAAGTGCATTCTGGTGTGCCAAATAAATGCATTGTGGTATTGCCTGTGGCTGTTGCTGGCAGCAGATGAAAAGCAATTTTCCACTAAAAATGTGGTTTCATATAAAACACAGTATTTTGCAGAAGCTCAATTTTTGACTTTTCATAAGGAAAATTCAAAACACAGTGCTGGAGCTTTCATTCTGATGGTTTGTTTAAAGTATTGTAAAAGATTGCTATATAATATCTGTGTATGATATTAGGCATATTAAAGATATACTATTACAACACTGAGTTTCATATAAAACCGAAGTGAAATGATTCAAAGCAAAATATTTTAAAATGGTCCCTTACTGATTTTTTTTTTTTTAAGAATTGGCAATTGCAGAAAATGGTCGCTTTAGGAATAGCTTTTATTCATACTAGGTACTAGAATTACTGAAATTCAGCATAGCCTGCAAACAAAAATGTCATTTCCCAGCTGGCTCCATCCATTGGTTTACTGACTTATTTTGGACACTGCTGAAACAATCTATGGCAAAGGCGGTAGATAGCTCTAGGAATTTGTGCAGGCTATAGAGTCAGTCATGGGCTGCTGGTTCAAATCGAGAGGGCCTGCGTGGTAACAAGGAAAAGCTGATAGCATGACTTCAGCCATGTGATATGAGTCAACCTCCCTGGGTGTAGGTGACAGCAACAGAAATATCATTAATTAGTCCACTTTAGCATCTTGGCGAATGCCTGACATGGCAAAGCAGAGAAGCCTACTGTGACACAGGCTGAGCTGGGCTTGCTCTGTGGGTAAAAATAGAGCTTCCTTATTCCCCAGTTTTCATTAACACTGTCACAGTGATGCCAAAGGAAAAGCTAAGAAAGCTGCTTAATAACTAGCAAGAATAACAATAAAGCATCAGACATGGTAATTGGTGAGACATAGTACCCTGGGAAGACAGGAACAAAAGACAGTAAACTATAACCAGCTGTACAATTCAAGGTAACAAGCAGTCAGCACTGGATTAGCAACTGAGGCAACATTAATAATTTAACTCTAGCATTCACAATAATTTAACCACGCTCTCCAAAACACAAAGCTAATGGTGATATAGCGAATGAAGCCAGAATAAGGTAATATTCTACAAGCCTGTAAGTGCCAGTATATAAAAGAATCTCCATGGTAGAGGCTAATGTTCAAAGGTTTTCTTCTTATTTTCTTGTTTCCTGAAGAATATAAAAGGCAAGCATTTAGTTTTTGGTAGCTATTATTTGCTAGCCACAAAGGGAAGACATGCTGTTGCAGAAGTTCTTATTGACAATTGACTTACAGAGTGTGACAGGCCAACACATTTTACTGTCTTTGAAAATGGGATAACAAAAAGTTTACAATTCGTAAGTGAAAGAATGGATCTGAGCTACAGAGCACCCTCCCAAAATACACAAACCCCTTTCTGCATGTACCGCTTGCAAACTCAGCATTCATTTAAGTTAACATTAGGTTATAACTCATCTTAATTCATGGAGGTTTTGAAAAAAAAGTATAAAGAAAAAACATAGCTCAGAACAGGCTCTCAAAATTTATGTTATCGCTTGACTACACACAGAGTCATACCACACTACCGCTGTGATTAAAATGGTAGAACTTCTCTCTAAGGATTACACCCACTACTTTATCGTTGGAGATGCCAGCCCGCATAAAATCCACAATTGGCCGTGTTGCATTCTCTCACTCTGGGAAGTCAAATTCTTTTCTAGAAGCGACAACGTAAAAATGACTACTGCTTTTACAACAGGGGTACTTTGTGTGCGTATTCATAGGCAGAGCTTTTACTTTAGTGACAAAAAAAAAACAAAAAAAGAGAATTTTACAACCCTTTACTTGCAGTAGCGTTGAGGAATCCATACAGATAGGAAAAAATGAATTAGATTCGATCGTAGCTCACGCGTCCTGATTGAACCACTACTGCAAACTCCTATTGCAGCAACAAATTCTGCTAATTGCATTGTACAAACTAACTACACAGCCTGAGCCGAAGGAAAATTTAAACTCCCAAGGAAAACATATATTTATGAATACATGCTGCATACTGCTCTCCAAGTCGCAGTGGCCCACCAAATCAATTCTGTTGAATTCTGTCTGAGCTAGAAACTATGCAGATTCCAAGGGCTCACCAGGTACTAGGGGTATTTCTTTTTATTAACTCTTAGCTAGTTCTAAGCACACACCAAAGAAAATGGTTTCTGGTCCTGTAGACAGCGTTATTTTGCAAGAACTACAATTATGAGGCACAGTGGAGAACTTAGTGATGGGGATGGAACTATAACATTTAGGTTTTGCTCAGTTTACATGCAAAAACTATGTCAAATCAGATTTCCATTTGTAGGAAGCACATGAGAAAGGATCCAGAGAGTCTGGATTCTAATCCTGTCCCTACATCTCTAAGTGACTGCTCTTGCCAAATTTTATTGGTCATTGCAAGCAGGAGAGTAGCCCCAGTCATCCTGGAACTAAAGGATAAAACAAACATCAGCCTTACAGAGGGGTTAAAAGGAAGACTAGATTTATTTTTGTTCCACAAAAATGTAGTATGAACTACACTACTCATCTTTTTCTCCTGCAGCTTCATCTACATAACAATGCACCCCTGTCATTACTAATGGCACCCCAGAGCATCATTCCTGAGTTAACAAAAATATTAGGCATGCTATTCATACCACTCATTGCACACATTGAAGTGAGAAATGTTTCTTTCTACAGTTTTCCTTCTGCATTATTTTGTATTCTGTTCCAGTTCATATAAAAGTGAAACCTACAAACGTTTCTTGCCCCAAGCCCCTACCTTTTCATAGGTGCTCTTCAGGTCAGACCTGAGGAAAAGCTGAATATTCATATTCCCAGAAAGAACAAATGCTCAGCTGAGCCCAGTGGTTCAAAGTATGAAGTTTGGTCATTGAAGTATGCAGTAGGCTTTATGCACTGCACATGAAAGGAGCATTTGCACCAAGCAGTGTGTGTGTGCCACCTTCCACATTTGCCAGAATGGACTGGCCCTGCAGCAAACAGGTGAGGGTTCCTGCCTCTTCCTCATCGCTGGGCTGAATTTGGAGGCAGGAGTTCACATCTGAGGTCCCTACCCACTCAAAGCAGGCCACAGCCTCTATAGAGAACTAAATTGACAAACAGTGAGTTCATTTGTGTTCTTTAATTGAAAGGAAAAGAAAACTACAGAATTACAGGTTATGACTGCTTTATAACCTGTATCCTTCATCTCCTAGGTGTCTATATCAGGTCTGCAGCAGTGATGCATTAACAAATACTGATCCCTCAGACTACTCTTCACATCCTTTTCTTCACACCTTCTTCTCATTAACTATGACCTTCTCATGGATGTATTTGGATGATTTTCCTTTTCATTCCTGTTTGTCACAGCCTCTCCTTGTACTACTTATCTTTGAGGAGCAGAAACCACTCTTGGCTAATCAATGAGAAAAACAGATACAAAGAGATGCCTTCCACATCTCCCTGTGAGAACCTCATGAAACCAGAGGAACTGATGCCAAATTACCATGATGGAATATCTTGAGGTATGAGCTCCATACAGCCTCAGTAGGTATTGATAGGTAAAAACATGCAATAGAAGAAACCACTGAGGAAAAGCTCGCAGAACTGATGTTGTCAGGTGGCTAGGAAGCCCTAATCCCTTTCGATCAGGACACAACTGTGTGCTAAGAAAGCTTAGTTTTTGGATTGTGGAGTCTCCTTCTCTGGAGGTGTCCAAAACCCTCCTGGTAGCGTTCCTGTGTGATCTGATCTAGGCGGACCTGCTTGAACAGGGGGGTTGGACTAGACGGTCTTTAGAGGTCCCTACCAACCACTAAGATTCTGTGTCATTCTGTGAAAATTAAGGTTCTTGCCAAGAACCCTTAATTATTTTAGACCAATTAGATTAGTCAGAAATACTTGTTGTTAGAGGCCATTTTTAATTTTGAAGATTATAGTCCAAAACCAGGAGCCTTCTTTTTGATACATGTGAATTTTTTTCATGCATGTTCTTTCTCAATTGACAGAGCAGTGTTTCTGTGGAATCCTCCTCTGGATTTCAAACATACTACAGCATATCCACTTCTATGGTAAATCTCGGTGATAGAAACAATAATGACTTCAATGTCTGTATTGCAATTGATTTAAAAAGTGTTACCACTTTTGCAAGACTTTAAGGAGCTTTATAAATTTTGGGGGAAAAAAATTGGGATCCTTAAAAGAAACCTTGTACAAAAAGAAAACGTTAACTACACAAAACTCATTAGGATACTGCAGACAGAAGAGGCTTATTCAGGCTACTTACAGTGGTGCACAAAGATTCAGAACTCAACAGTGACCTGAGCAAGTTAAACTGACTATTAGGCAATGCCAGCTGCACCAGGGAAGGTTTTCCTATATGCTTAAATAGCAGAGGTCTAACATTACTGTCATATGTGCTTCTATCCTTTGCCTGTCCCTGCATTATGTGGTGGTATCTTCATATCATATAAAGCCTATTTAGTGGTGAAATCACTTTCGCTGGAAATGTTATAGCTTGAAGACTGGAGAAAAGTAGGAAAATTTAGCAACTTAAAACATCTGTTTTAGAGGGAATACTCCTAGAGTTTTCTTTTCTTTTTTTCTTTTTTTTTTCTTCTTACCTTTTAAATGCTTTTCTCTTAACAGCTCCACATGAAAAGACATCATTCCTTCCAGCCCAGGAGGAATGACTGAAGTTCTTGTTTGACCTATCCCAGTACTTTTAACTCTGACTTTTTTCTCTGGGCTTTTTGTTTGTTTTCCCTCTGGAGCTCCTGGGACTGGTTGACGTAAGATCTCTGCTGTGAAGCCCATCTATGACATGGGAGGGACACTATTTTTTTGTCTGGCAAATAATGAGTTATTTGCTGCAACAGGTGAGAACAAGGTGCACTGGTGCAGACAGCAGCAAGCTGTGTATAGTAGTAATTTGACCAACCTTGGGGGTCTTCTATCAGAGGATGTACCTCAGTGATACATATAAAAAGAGGATATGAAGCTGATCTCTGGAAAGAAAGCATAGAAGACTTCTAGGCTTGTGCCAAACCTGTTGAAATCAAAGCGAGTGCCCAGGTGTCCCATCATTGTCCTTTTCTGTTAGCTCTTGGAACACAATGGGACAGCAGTCCTACTGAGAGCCTCTAGGGGCTACTATCGTTCAATAAATAACAAAAAATCAAAAAGCGAAACCAGCTTTAAATCTGAGACAGACTGTGTTAATCTCTGGTGTACATTATTATCTTGAACTTCAGAGGAGTTACATGCAATGCAATTTGGCCCACTGAGTCTTTTCTGTCTGCTCTCACATTGCCACAAAGGATAAAGGATGGCAGTGAGTACAGACTATTCTCTTAGGACACAGTGTTTTGTCTTGTTTTCCTGGGGGAGGAATTAGTCTTTCAGTACTCTTCCTTGCTTTGTTCTCTACTTTCTGATAATGTTATAAAACATACATCTTTATCTCATGCTGGATTCTGCAGAGAACACATCAACTTTGTGTACATAACAGTTATTTCACTCTTTGCTAACGCCTTCATGAAATATGCTTTTATTTGAGTTAATAAGAATCAATGTTTTATTAATTTGCTCTTTAAAGATACCAGACACCCTTGATAATTCTCTCCCACCACATGAGGTTTGGTTCACTGGGAAGTGTTACACACAATGTAGGAGACACAGCGAGAGTGTGTGTGTGTGAGAGAAGGGGCGAGTTTGAGCGCAGCGTATTTAAGAAACTCAGACTTTGGGAGGAAATCTCTACAGGATATCAAAGCAAATTTCAATCCAAGAAGGTTTCACTGTGTCAATAGATGTAGCACAAGGGCTGCCTGTTGTTTCACAAACAATGAATCTTCTCCAGCCTATAAATAATGTAAAGACAAATCTCAGGATTTTTTAAAAATTCTGCTAGCTTGAGGCTACCTACCCAGCATGCCTCCTTGTTTACAACTTCCAGTACAAACATATATTGTGTTTGTTTTCAGACAAAACATCAGCTTTTCTGACTTCTGGAATTAACCTCTACTACATATTAGCATCAGCCTGTTAAAGCAGCTTTTACATGCAAGAGACATTCAGCACCATGACTGCGAAGGGCTGAACAGGAGAGAGCTGAGCTGCTTGGCCACGAGGTGTGAGATGCTGCCTTTCTGCTGGTACAGTGCTGGCTGTATAGCAATCAACTGCCAGTCCCTTGGAAGGCACCTGCTATTCAGGTAAGCACTCTAAAAGCCATTTACAGATTTAAAATGAAACAGCTCCTTGAGTAAAGGTGCTGCTGTACCTTACATAGACATGGAGATATAAATGGGGACTACACAAAGGAACAGATTTGTGAAATTCAATTTTCTGCTTAAAGGTAGCAGGTAATGTTGTCATCTTTGTTGTGCAAGGACTTGAACTTTCAGAGTCTTCAAGAGTGCAGGTAAATGCCATAACTGCTTAAGCCCTCCTTGCTTGCTTTTTTAAATTATTATTATTTTGGTGTCTCTCATTCCACAATTTCTGTTATTTCCTGTGCAGATGCAGTAATTCCAGTGGAGAGTCTCTGCTTAGGCTAGCCTGTCTTGCCAAGGTTAGAGCCCCTTGCACCATGTGGAGACACGTGCTTGAACCTGGCTGGCTGCAGAGGGCACAGCACCCATGCCTGCTGCTTCCTTACCAGCTGCCTCTTGTAGGAAACACAGGTGCTTGTCTCTTTTGCACG
Source organism: Urocolius indicus (assembly GCA_013401255.1). Taxonomy (NCBI): domain Eukaryota; kingdom Metazoa; phylum Chordata; class Aves; order Coliiformes; family Coliidae; genus Urocolius; species Urocolius indicus. The sequence continues at coordinate 78,074 of WBNH01005887.1, forward strand.
GTGTGTGATCCTGTCCCCGTGTCTGAGGTATACCCTCTGACAAGAATTTGTGTACTTGTTACACAAGATTGGAAGTGCTCTGACATGGGGTGCTTTTAAGCAGTCAGGAAAACAGAATCCTGGGCATCTCTAGAGCTCATGGAAAGGAAAACAAAATGCAAAACACCGATGGAGCGTTGGCAGCAAAGGAGATTTGGATAGCAATGGTGGAGTTAAGCACTTATAAACCACTTTTTTTTTTTTTCTAATTTCAGGCTTTTTGCTTTTCCACTCTTTATTGGAATTCTCCTGAAACACACCGTTTCAAAATGGTGGGACATTTAATAACATAAAATCTGGGTCAAGCACATTTAGTCTATGGCACTTTCTACTGCACTCCACATGAAAAGATCTCTCTGGAACCTGAGTCTTGGCTACTTCTAGATGTCCTTAGAGTTTTATCTTTGTATTTAGTCCCTTGGTTTCCTTGAGATTTTTTTAATAAGGAACTAGAGGTTTTCAAAAGGGAATGCATTTTATTTAAAAGGATGCTTCAGAATTAAAAAAAGGAAAAACTATTCACTGAAATACAGCCTTACAGGCCACGATGGAGTATGGTCCATACCAGAGAGATGGATCAAGTTTGGATCAGTTGAGGAACAACTACAAGTCATAATCATCCATTAGCTTTTGGATACTGTACAGGAAGAAGCATCCACCCAGATCTTACCAATTCTCTGAATCCTGGCTGATCAGGGTCCACATCATGAAAGCAACATAAAAAGTGCTCAGACAAATTCAGTGATCAGCCATAGAAGCCAAATTGCCCTCTCCCTTGCTTTGTGCTGATCCGCTCAAGGCAGAAAGGAAGTAATTTCTTGGACAACTTATGTCTGTAGCCATTGTGCCAGTGATACCCATTTAGGAACTTTTGGCCTGACAGTTGCACAGTCTTGAAGTGTGCCCACAAAATGTAAGCAAAAAAAAAAAAACCCTTGGAATTGTATGAATTTAAGAACACAGTGACGGTAAGGGAAGGGTCACCAAGTCAGCTGTTATTACTGTTGTTCCCCTAGAAGGTGATCAATTCTCAGACTTTCATCAGATCTTAAAGGTATTCCAGGTGCTCATCTAATCTCCAGACCCTACGTTTCCAGCTGAGATATTACTTCCTTACTGCCCAAGTCAGGTTTTGTGTTCTACAAATGCTCTACAGGAATATCATTATAAATCCATAACTGAAAGAGCCTGTGCATCTTAAGTGCTCTTTCATTTTCCACCTCTGAATATTCTGCCAGTAGAGATTTAGAGCACTGGCTCTGTAAATGCTTTCATGTCAAGACTAAAGGAAACACTTGTTTAATTCATTCTTTGACCCAACAGTGGCTTTATCTTAGGTTATCACTTGTTAAGCTCTCTAGAATGTTTTAAACATGAAGGGGGCTGCTGTGTATGTATATCCAGTGTACTGCATTTTACTTGTACAAATTTGACAGTAGTGATTCATAAACATCAAAACCACTTCCTTTCTGTACTGCAAATTATGCTTTACTTTAGCTCCATTCACAGGATGTGTAACCCATTCTACAGGAGGAAAAAAAAAAAAGCAAACTGCATTTACCCCCTATCCAACTTGTAATTCTTTATTGTAGCTCACAAGAGCCCGGAGATTTTTATATACCTATGCTTGTGTGTTTATATTTATATATATATTTGTGTGTGTAAAAGAGAGGTTTTGTATATAAATAGATACACATGTATACATATTTTAATTGCATATGTATTTACAAATATAAATATGCACATACTTGAGGACAATTGTAGCAATGATGTATGCCGTGCTATAAATGGAGGTCTGGATTTTTATGACATGATTAGAATAAGAATTAAGGCTTGCTGTACATCATTCATTGGCAGTGCAAAACCAAAATAATTTACACTAGTCTGTGTAAACCCATTGGTTCTGCCAGCAAAGGATTTATACCCAAGTAGTCAAAAAGCTATGATTGTATTTTAAACCAGCATCTGACAGTGACCTCTAGAACCAAAGACATTAGAATAATTTGAATTTGCATCACATAACAAGTATCAGAAGCTCAAAAGTTTTGTTTTATAAAGAGTCATAACCTTAACTTGGTAACAGTATTGTGTATTTACTCCCAACAATTATGTTATCTACATCACAGCACAGACAACTTTTCACCCAAATATCCCATTCTGGGGCTGTAGACTGACTCTTCCCTCCATAAATGTCATGACAAGACCTCCTGTTGGCTCTTAAAAAAAAAACAAAACCAAAACCAAACAAAACAAACCAAGACCCAACAAATGGAACAACTGAGTAGGAACAGGGGGGAAGCCAAAAAATCCTGAAATAAGTTCAGATAAACAGGGGACAAAGGACTGCAATGCAGACAGAGCACCTCAGCCCTGTGTAGAGGAGTGTGCGCTTTTTCAAGTAATCTGGTCTCAACATTGATCTCATCTTCAAGCAACCAGCTGTGTCATCCTCACCAAAACATTTCATAAGCACACAATATACCAGAATGAAACTGCGAATCTCAGTGTCGATTCAGGGAACATACCGCCTGTTTCTTGGTTATACCAGCTTTAAAAAATACATGCTGCACAAAATGTCCTTGGCGTACCTGTAACTAACAGTCCAGAGATGGAGAAGCCCTTGGCTGCTGGGGGCTGTTCAATGTCAGAGAAGCTCATGCAATTCTTGTAATCCAGTGCTGACCAGTTAGGACATAGGCACTGACAGCAGCTGACTTTTGTCAGATGATTTGGTGCTGCATGATTTCCCAACTAGTTATGTTAACAGAAATAACATGAAGAAAATATCTTGAGTGAAAGAATAGAACAGCTAAAGCTCTATCATGAAAGAGATGCTTTAAAAATGTGAGAGACAGGTAGACAAGGTTTAAATGATCTGCTTTGTAACTGCAAGTAGTGGTTGCCAGTAGCAAGGGGGATACTTAGAAGAGTTTTGTTTTTGACACCTGCTTGTTATGAAGTACTTTATGGTTCTAACAGTTTTTAGTTCATGGAGGCAATAAAGCCTAGCTATGAAAATGCAATATAGGACTGCAGAGAGAATGTGCCATGTGCAGAATTAACCATGACAACACATTTATTTTTTTTAAAAATGAGGAGTAAGAAAAGGGTAACAGTGAAACCCACACAAGTGCGATTTTCTGAGGGTGATGATATAACTTTGAAGTTCCATAAGCTGAATTTCTTCTGAGGTATTTGGTTGTGACTGGGATGCAGAACAAAAAATAGAGCAAGCAGGAACATTGTACTGAAGTGACTTGAAACTATTGCTGAGTAATAAAAGCAACAGAGGATGTTACCTACAGTGGGATTCATCTCTACTAGTCACAGCTGTTAATGAATCACAGCTATTTGTAAGACAGCTTTAAACAGAAAGATCTGCCCTCCCAGAGGAGCAAAAACAAATACCATGGATGATACCTCCTTATATTTTCTACTGCTGCAGTAACAAGAAATGAATCCTGCTTACAACTCTGGCTAATGCTCATGAGAAAAGGATGGTGCTCTCACACAACANTTACCCCCTATCCAACTTGTAATTCTTTATTGTAGCTCACAAGAGCCCGGAGATTTTTATATACCTATGCTTGTGTGTTTATATTTATATATATATTTGTGTGTGTAAAAGAGAGGTTTTGTATATAAATAGATACACATGTATACATATTTTAATTGCATATGTATTTACAAATATAAATATGCACATACTTGAGGACAATTGTAGCAATGATGTATGCCGTGCTATAAATGGAGGTCTGGATTTTTATGACATGATTAGAATAAGAATTAAGGCTTGCTGTACATCATTCATTGGCAGTGCAAAACCAAAATAATTTACACTAGTCTGTGTAAACCCATTGGTTCTGCCAGCAAAGGATTTATACCCAAGTAGTCAAAAAGCTATGATTGTATTTTAAACCAGCATCTGACAGTGACCTCTAGAACCAAAGACATTAGAATAATTTGAATTTGCATCACATAACAAGTATCAGAAGCTCAAAAGTTTTGTTTTATAAAGAGTCATAACCTTAACTTGGTAACAGTATTGTGTATTTACTCCCAACAATTATGTTATCTACATCACAGCACAGACAACTTTTCACCCAAATATCCCATTCTGGGGCTGTAGACTGACTCTTCCCTCCATAAATGTCATGACAAGACCTCCTGTTGGCTCTTAAAAAAAAAACAAAACCAAAACCAAACAAAACAAACCAAGACCCAACAAATGGAACAACTGAGTAGGAACAGGGGGGAAGCCAAAAAATCCTGAAATAAGTTCAGATAAACAGGGGACAAAGGACTGCAATGCAGACAGAGCACCTCAGCCCTGTGTAGAGGAGTGTGCGCTTTTTCAAGTAATCTGGTCTCAACATTGATCTCATCTTCAAGCAACCAGCTGTGTCATCCTCACCAAAACATTTCATAAGCACACAATATACCAGAATGAAACTGCGAATCTCAGTGTCGATTCAGGGAACATACCGCCTGTTTCTTGGTTATACCAGCTTTAAAAAATACATGCTGCACAAAATGTCCTTGGCGTACCTGTAACTAACAGTCCAGAGATGGAGAAGCCCTTGGCTGCTGGGGGCTGTTCAATGTCAGAGAAGCTCATGCAATTCTTGTAATCCAGTGCTGACCAGTTAGGACATAGGCACTGACAGCAGCTGACTTTTGTCAGATGATTTGGTGCTGCATGATTTCCCAACTAGTTATGTTAACAGAAATAACATGAAGAAAATATCTTGAGTGAAAGAATAGAACAGCTAAAGCTCTATCATGAAAGAGATGCTTTAAAAATGTGAGAGACAGGTAGACAAGGTTTAAATGATCTGCTTTGTAACTGCAAGTAGTGGTTGCCAGTAGCAAGGGGGATACTTAGAAGAGTTTTGTTTTTGACACCTGCTTGTTATGAAGTACTTTATGGTTCTAACAGTTTTTAGTTCATGGAGGCAATAAAGCCTAGCTATGAAAATGCAATATAGGACTGCAGAGAGAATGTGCCATGTGCAGAATTAACCATGACAACACATTTATTTTTTTTAAAAATGAGGAGTAAGAAAAGGGTAACAGTGAAACCCACACAAGTGCGATTTTCTGAGGGTGATGATATAACTTTGAAGTTCCATAAGCTGAATTTCTTCTGAGGTATTTGGTTGTGACTGGGATGCAGAACAAAAAATAGAGCAAGCAGGAACATTGTACTGAAGTGACTTGAAACTATTGCTGAGTAATAAAAGCAACAGAGGATGTTACCTACAGTGGGATTCATCTCTACTAGTCACAGCTGTTAATGAATCACAGCTATTTGTAAGACAGCTTTAAACAGAAAGATCTGCCCTCCCAGAGGAGCAAAAACAAATACCATGGATGATACCTCCTTATATTTTCTACTGCTGCAGTAACAAGAAATGAATCCTGCTTACAACTCTGGCTAATGCTCATGAGAAAAGGATGGTGCTCTCACACAACAGACATGCTGGAACAATAAAAATGCCCTGTTATTTATGTGTGGTTGGGGTAGAAGTGAAATAAAATACCTTTTGTTTTGTAAAATACCACAACACCAGATGCCGCTGAAGGTAGAAACGGAGTATGGTAAGCATTTCTGCCAAATCTCTGGTTCTGTGCCATGAAAGCTAAAGGATTTCAACCACTGAATTAAGTGACAAAAATAACAATCCCCAGTCAAATGGATTGAGGTCACTGACGCATTTGAAACCAGAAAAACTTCCAGTTGCTGTCATTTCAGTTTCCCTTGAATTCAGAAGGGCTTCTATTTAAATTTGCTGCCATAACCTGTAACAAAGTAAAATCATAGCTCACACTGAGCACAGCAAAACCACAATTTCTTCTTTCTTTTTTTTTCTTTTCTTTTTTTTTAAAGAAAGTGCACATATTTTTTCTTTTTTTTTAGGAAGGATAAACAGTTAGAAGGCCCTAAAGCTAGCTGATACTGGTGACTTTCTATTCAATTCATGAAATGGTCCTAAATACATAAATAAATAAATCAGCTGTCAGTCCTGAGCTTATTGTTGCATTAATGTCAAATCCACGAAAAGGGTAAGTATGTAACATGGTATGCTCCACTAGCACCAAGGCAATGACATCTTTTTTAGAGTGTGAGTAGGAGGAATTATTTCAGCCATATATTTTTAATATCTTCTTGAAGCTATCACTTTGCAGAGAATAAAATATGTTTTATCCTTGTTAAGTCTGCAGTCAAGTCTAGCACTGTGGCTTAGAGGGCTAATGTTCTCATTGCTTCAGCTTTCTTACTTGGCAGGGGATCAGCCTCTCTTTGCTACTCATGTTGAGCACATAAACTTGCAGATTTCAGTTCTGCTGGCGTTTGAACTAAATGGGCTACAGTGCACCTTTTGGCCTGATAAGGAGACTGTGAATCTGGAAGCCTTCACCTCAGCCATTGTAGGAACTCAGGCAGGGACTGATGTTTCTTCACCATCAACATCATTACAAAGAGTGTGTCTCCTTAGCAAAGTGCTTGAAACACACGCAGAGAACTAAATTAGCCATAACAAGAACAACAACAAAGCACAGCCTATAACCCCTTCAAAAAAATAGTCAGACAAACACTATGGGACTAAATAACTTGAATTTTAATAGAATTATTTAGGGTTCTTTTTCTGTTTCCGTACAGGTCATATAAGAAGGGTAAACAGTACTGCACCTTTGATGTAGCTTTAATGAATAGTCAATGTCTCTTCAATTACTGTCTGATAATTAGTGTGGATGCAAATAAAATGGGGAACAAAAAATGATTTTCTGGACTTCCTTGGGGTTCTGGACTTGGGAAGTAACAGCACTGTCTTGTATGTGATGTAACTTTGAAATTTGAGAACAGTAGGTGGTGGAAGCCTCCCAAACACATTACATATCTAGCTGTGCATGTAGGGGAGTCTACACTAGTACTGCAACTTTCAACTGCTATGATTTACCCATCACAGTTTTGGAAATGATACTTCCTTGCTCTTTGTGCCCTGAGGAAAATCTCTGTGCATTACCCTGCTGTCTGCTTGAGTGAATCTTTATAGCAAAATAAACCTTGCCATGAGAAACAGAAATGTTTTCAAGCCAAAACACTCATGAAGACACTTGTGTTTATTCTGAGATTTTAATTCCAGGGATCTCATTTAGCCTATTTTACACCTTGATCCAGTGGTTATCCTGTTGTGATCAGCCTTTTTCGGAGGCATGACACTATCCTCTTGTGATTTCCAATAATACTTCAGAAATGCTACTTCTTGCAGAAAAATAGGCAGGACTTTGTGGTGGCTGTTTTTAAATCATTACAGTTGACAAATATATTTTAGATTGTATTGGTGAAGAACATTGGAGAATCTATATGCTGTCTGGAGTAAGGCTTATAGGTATCTCCCAGTCTATGAATTGTTCATGTTATTCTCTCACTGTAGAGGTCCCAGAAAGCCTTTCATTTGTATGGAAGAAGAGATACATCTACATTGCAGTCTCACTCCATCTCTAAGCTGGACAACCACGTAATCTCCATCATGACAAAGTGGTAGGGTCCTACTATCAGGCTTTTTTCATCCAATAGGTCAGTTACCATTGCAGTTATCACTTCACTTGACTCTCTGGTTGTAAGGATAGTGGTGTGCATTAGTAGACTCTATAGCCTGCCAATTTTCTAAGAACTGTACTGTTATACCCAATGTGAACCCGTCCTCTCAATCTCAGAGAATCAAATAACAATGCGTTGTGGTTTTTGGGCCCATCTGGGAACAAAGGACCATGATCAGCCATAAGTACCTAGAGCCTTTGGGACACGCTAAGGACAGGGAGGGCGCAATTGCCACTTACGGTCCCGGTCAAAACAGGAAAAACACTGCTTAGCTGGGGGAAGAAAACGGAAATTAACCCCAAAACATAACAAACAGAAATCAACAGAGTGGTACAATGATGACGAACACAACCAGCCCTTTAAAACCACCTTTCTCCCATCTGTCCTCTCTTCCTGGGCTCAGAGCCCTGATCCCCATGTCTTCTTCCCCCCTGAACAGCTCAGAGGGGCAGGGAACGGGGGTCTTTTCCTGAATGGTCAGTTTTTTTCCCAGTGGCTCCTGCCACTTGTCTTTTCCTCAAGGCAGCTGGACTCCTTGTTGGTCCTTCCTGCTGCAGTGCTGGGTACCTCACAGGCCCGGCAGCCCTGCATGGGCTGCTCCGACATGCCTTCATCCCAAAGGCTGCAGCTCCTCTCCGCCTCCTGTGTCTCTGGGGCCTGCAGGCTCTCCAGAATAGCCTGTGCCATGGCCACCTCCCCACACAGTTTTCTGCCCAGACAGCTGCTTTAGAGGGGCTGTATGAGAAATGCTGTTCTTCCTCTGCTCCTATACAGCAAGAGGAAATGGCCTCAAATTGTGCCAGGGGAGGTTTAGTTTAGAGAGTAAGAAGAACTTCTTTGAGAAGGTTGTTAAACAATGCCACAGGTTGCAGAGAGGAGGCCCTAGGGATATTTAAAACCCACATAAATGAGGTTCTGAGTGACATGGTTTAGTGGTGGGCTTGTCAATGTGAGGTTAGTGGTAGGACTCAATGATCTTAAAGGTCTTTTCAAACCAAAATGATTATGTGATTCTGTTCCCATAAATAGGGTGATCTCTGCCACTGACTCTTGATATTCACATTTCTGTTCTGGAGGATGCAGCCAACATCAAAGTTTGTGAATGACAGGGAAATCTGCACAGGAAACAGGATCCTTCTGTTCTGCTATTGCTGGTTAAAAAAGACTCCCTTTCTGATTGTCATTCCAGTGGTCCACAGTTTTCTGGGTTGACAAGGGACTATATTTATAATCTGTAGCTGCCTTTTCTGAGTCAGCAGCAACGAGGTTCAGATTCGCAAACAAAAGTAAAATGAAATCAGCAGTGGTCAAATTAAAAAAAGACAAAGCTGACAAAGGCATTTGGCTTTAATATTTGTAATGGAATATTTTGCAAATAACAGAGTGCACACACACACAGAGGAATATTCAACATGGAATTTTAAAACAGTTGCCAGCTTCTGCATCCTGGAGAAAGAAAAGCTGCCACTTGTCTCAATAGCAACTTGTATTTTAAGTTCAACTGATCAAAGACGAGCAGAGCAGCAGCTGAGCCTGTGAGCCCTTGCCATTAGGAGAGAGCTGATAGGAGGGAGCCTGGCAGGCGGCACCGACCAGCTACATGGCTCTTGAAGAGATCTCAGTAGCACATGGGAATGGTGCACGCCGTTCCAACCATGCTAGGCACTTCTTTGCTGTTACAGATGGTTTTTTGCATGGCCAGTATTGTGAGGGAAAAGGAATGAGTGAAGGCAGGGAAGTTATGGATCTCTAACTGCGTATGATTACTAAGCTCTTATCAGTAACTGATTCACCCACATGATCCGCAGACATGCTTGCTCACCAATGTTAAATCCAGGGTAGAACATATGCCAGGCTTTTTTGGAGCAGCACTAGAAGCACCACTGAACAACCTACCCTGCGAACTACTTGGCAGAGCCAAAACAATTCAGTAAATTCCTCATCAACAGCTGATAATTTTCTTTATCTTTCCTCAGTTTTCTGTGACTCAGAGAATTAAGAGGCTAATTCTTCCCATAGATCAGCTTTCTGCTATAATCAAGTACCTTGTTTGGCATTTCCTTATCTGATCATCTTACCAATTACTTTCCCTCACACAGAAGGATGAGTAAATGAGGAACACTCAGATGAGAATTGATCAGAGTTTGTTCCTCAGGGTCCAAATCAAACCTTTTTCTGAGGCTCCATGGATATTTTCCAGCTTTAAAAGACAGGTACTCACATACTCCTGTCCTTTCGTTCCTACCACAACTCTAGCCAGACAGAAAAAGGGCCTCAAACACAACAAGAAACACTTTTTGCTACAGGCTTATATTCCCTCACCTCTGCTCCTCCTTCTGCCTCTCCCAGATTCTCTTGATCAAGAGTCTCTTGATCTTTCAGTTCTGAAAGACATCTCAACAAGTTTCAAACATATCCAATCATTCATAACTTCTCCCTTCAAGAAATGTGTCAAGTTCCTTTTCCATGTTTGTTTCTGATCCTTTTTGCAGATATGTTTAAGATCTCCCCTACATTAACATCCCTACTCTTCACCTTGCTTCAGAAGATTCCCTTTTCAAAACTAAATGTCAGATTTTGTTTGATCTCTGGAGTGAAAGCTACTTTTTGCCTCTGTTTTTTGAAAAGCTAGGAGGAAGCATTGTAAGTTTTGAAGCCTCTAGTTTGTAGTATTTTCTGCTTGAACAGAAGTTTAAGCATAGCCAAAGCATTTATTTTTCACCTTAGATAACAGGCTAGTTCTCTAAGGGCAAGAGGCTCAACAGGTAAATTGACATGGATTTTATTGAAATCAGCTACGTTATATTAGCCGAGACTCTGGTGGGTGAAAGAAAAAGCCATCCTCTCTGGAAAGTAAGTACAGTCACAAAGTGACTTTAAGTTACCCTTTCATGTCAGTGCACACTTTTGACTTCAGGATATCAAAGACTGTTTTCCTAAATCTTCTCTGTATTTTTTGAGAGTCCTTCTTCAGTTATTTGTGTGCAAATTCTCATTCAGCCAACATATCCACTTCTCTTGCACCTTGATTTTCAAACTAGGTGCTGTGGTGATTTCTGTATGAAAACCAGTTGACACATCTTATGGCTGTCACTGAGCAAGACTGAGTGGCCTTCTTTTCTACTCAATTGGGTTTTCATACTTCAGCAACTGTCCTGTCCATTTTTGGAAGGCCTTCTAGCACTGCTTCATTTCCTACACAAAATAGCTGCTGCAGTTGAGTAGGCTGAAAGGATCCATGACCATTTCTCTTCCACATTGCCCTTTACTCAAGCTTTTTTCCTCTCTATCCCTTCAACAATGACAGAGTTAGGTGGAAGAAGACTGCAAGTTCCAACAAATATGAAATAGTGACTCCTTGACTTCATTGCATCTTCCATAATGAAAAATATTCTTCTCTCATGCAGGTGGGTAGGCATGAATTAGCGCTGCTGCTTGGCTAGAGCATTGTTAGAAAATGTAATTTGGCTGAGGGGCAAAGTCCCCAAAAAAGAATGGGAATGGGAGGGACTTGATACCTCCAGAGTGCTGTGATGGCCCATCAGAACTGAAGTATGCCATCTAGTTTCTTGGCTTTCTTTGCAGGTTTTCAATGAAAAATTGAAAAGTTCTGTGGAAACCAGAACCATGTCATGCAAAATTCACTGCCACTGAAAGCTCCACTCTCTGTTGCAAAACAGTTTGGTGTAAAACTTTTCTGTTGGTTCCAATTAGGACAAATGTAGAGCTCTCTCTATGCTATCCTAGGGCTCAGAATGCAACCTACCTGTTGTCCAGTATCTTCAGTAGCAATAAATGTTTGATCAGTTTGTATGCTCAAGTTATAGGCTTGAGAGGAGGAAAATCAGGCCTAGTTTGATGAAAGTCCCCTTGAATTCTCCTCAGAAATTGTATGACTTGCCATTCTTTAAGTTCTTCTCTTCTGACTTGTTTCTTCCTTGGATGTATATTTTGCATAAAATCCTGTGCTTTACTCATTAATTTGAAAGTTTTCAGCCTTATTTTGAATTATATTATTGCACTAATCATGTTGCCTGTTTGAGTGATGTTTTTCGCTGTGGTGGGTTAAAGCACTGAAATACATTTAAGCTCATATGTCTTTAAACAAAACACTGTAATAATTACTGAAGAGACATATTGTAAAAAATAATGATCCCAGTTTCGATGTAAGAGAGAAAACTGCCATTTACTTCATGGACAACCTCAGTTGAAAGGTTACCACAGTTGCCATGTCTGGTTTAGATGTTCTAACTGTACACAAGTTAGTTTCTCTTGCCGCAGAATAAGTGCTTTTTTAGTCCTCAGGACTTCCTGAGTCAGTGGGCACCTTACCTCTTCCATTTTCCCTATTTTCTCCCTGGTTACTGGAATATGGGCAACATTTGGTGGAGCTGGCACATAAAACATGTGGCTGCTTTCATCATTCTGTCAAAGGCAAGGAAATAATCAAAGAGCTCCAGCAAGAAAAGAAATGGTGAAATAGCTGTTGAAGCAGGAGGTTCCAACTCACTGGAGCTCAGCTTATTACAAGCCGTATGCCTGAGTGGCTCCTCTCACTGAGTGCTGCACCCAGCTATGGAAACAAGTGTAAAAGTGCCTGTGGTTCATCAGGCCTGATTTGCTGTAACTATGTGCAACTTCTGAAAGAACAGAAAATAAGAACCTGAAGAGGCTGTGGGCCTAGTAGAAAAGAGAATCCTTTACAAAATGCAACATTAATATACAAATTCACCAAGTATATTATGTAGAGATGTTAAAAGGCAATAATAATTTGTTTTCCAAGATCACAGCAGCTCTTCTTTTAGTACACAGGCTATACTCATAAATGATGCAGCTTAACATAAGTAGGAAAACAAATCGATATGCTCTGCTACTTTAATTTCAAATATCGTGGGGTTGAATTAATAGTTACTCTTGACAGATATCAGTAGCTCATGCCCTTTCAGCTATGTCTGATGTTTACAGGGCCTGCTGTGCAAATGGGGGACTAAGCACATGAGTCCTGAATGATGGATGTGTTAAAGGGACTGAATGACAGAGGTGGCAGAATAAGAACAACAGAAAGGATGGAAACAGTCAGTTTTTAACCAGGCATTTCAGTTATCTTTTCTTGGCAGAACTCCTCTTAAGAGCGCTGAAGGCTCAGATCCCAGCCAAACATTTCCTTTGGGTGTTAAGAAATCTTAATTACCTAACAAAGACAAGTGACCATCAGCAATCAAGAGCTTGCTCTATAGTCGCCATATTCTCCATTCTCTTTACAGAGTGCTTCTTTTTTCACAGGGCTTTAGCTGCTTAACGACTTATTCTAGAGAGCTTGTTTCTGCTAAAGAAACAATTTCCGAATTGTTTCACTAATTCGGAAAAAGTATTCTTATTCCAAGAATTGAGGCATGAACATTTAGTTACTTTGGAGGAGGTACTCTAAGTTCATACCATATCCTTAATCCGAAAAGGGTTTCCCTAAAGAAACTGGTTCTTCTTCTCTCACTACCTCCTCTGTATTTTTGCAGCACAATTGTACAGCTCTGTGACCTTATTCTGCTCCAGACTGGGGTTATGTCAGCTGTCTAGTAGCTCCTTGAGCACATAACTCACAACACTATCCATAATTCAGTACAGCTATATCAGTCTACCCACATTTCGTAAAAGGGATGAAGACAAGCTCTGTTTCATTTAATTTATACTCCACTTCTATGCGAAAGACTCCTGTCCTGCCTTTGAAACCTTTCACCTTTATTTTCCACTCTGGTGGCCTTTGCCTCCCCTTTTATATTGCCCACTTGAAACCTTTTTCACTTGGGTTATCTGTCTTGCTTAACTTACACAGTAGCACGTCAAGAAAGAATGCACTTTATAACTAAAATTAGCTGAGCTGACAGCTCTGATCTGTCTCTGTTTTAGTTAGAAATGCAGTTACATGAAATACTAGGAAGATGTCTGGACACGGTGCAGGGTAGGCACCTCGTACTCACCGCTAGCAGACATTACTAATCCCTCAGTGCCAGTTACTGTCTTCTTCCATGCTAGTTCAGAGGAAAAAGGGTTGTGTGACAATGTTTTCATCTGCACAGGATTATTTTAGCAGTTTTTCTTGTAACACGCAAAATTAGACCTGGAAAGTCTGTTTCTTAAAAAATTTGTTACGAGTTTTATTAAAATTTGCCGTTCTTTGCCTCTGTATAGCATGAGGGTCTATTAATTATCCTATTGTCTCTGAACATGGCTCCAAAGAACAGGGTGACCACCTTTTCCAATAAAATTGCAGATTTACAATTTTCCGGCTCGGTGAATTGCTAGTGTTTAAATATATTGGAAGGTCGGTGCCAGGCTGCTCTTCCTCTCTCTGCAGCATTTTACTGAGAAGGGCACGCTAGAAGGGTGCATGAAGAGAGAAACAAAAGGGATAGAGAAGAAAAGGCAGATAGATACAGTGTCAGAAAAATCCTACAAAAATAAAAGGGATTAGAGACTCTGGAGGGTGTTATGGTTTAGAGCTGGCCTTTAGTGGCTCCTCAGTCCTCCTATTTTTCCCAAGGGGGAGTGATGAGAATTACGAGGATCCCAGAAAGAACAAGGCTGGTCTTTGCTGAGCGGTATGGCCCATCACCCTGGCTGTGAGATGAGGACCAAGCTATGTCAAGCTGCCTTCTGCCTCTTTGCCCATTGACTTGCCAAGGGAATATCAGGATAACAGGTCACAAACTCTGGAAATCTAAGGTAGTAATTCTGCTGATCCCCCTCCTTGCTTCTCTGAGGATCAGGAAATCAGTTTCATGGTCAGTATGCCCAAGACAGCCTCCAACCATCATCTCTCTCTTTCCCTTATTGGGTCCCTCACCAGCTGTGTGAGGAAGTTACCTTCCACATGCTTCTGAAATCTCATGGACTGTTTTTTCTCTGCTGTGTCATATTCCAAGCAGACATCTGGGGAGTTGAAATCCCCCATGAGAACAGGACTAGCTACCTTGATACTTTTCCCAGTTGCCTATACTTCATACACCTCCTCATTCTGGTTGAGAGGTCAATAACACATTCCTACCATGACATCAGCCTTTCCTGCAGAGACAGGAGCGAAGCTCAAAGGCCTTAAAATAATAGCTCCCTGATTTTTTTTACCTCTCTGTTTTTGAAACAAAAGCTCCGAGTAAGCAGCCAAGAGACATACAAGGCTCTCCTCTTCCTTTGTAGGAAATATTACTGGAAGCTCACCCTATCTTCCAGTTTGCACACATTGAATCCTAGTGTATGTGATGCTGAAAGAGGAGACATCCATTTTCCCTGGGCAAAGCTTCTAAGAGCCTCTGAGTGAAGCCTTACTACTGAAATAACATCCTCCCCCTTTCTTCTCATCATTGTCCTTTTTCCTAACACACAGAACTGGACCCACATAGTCCCTTTCACACCTGTGCCAAGAACGTGATGAAGATTGGTTTTTGTTAGTTTGCGTCTGAGGCTCAAGAGACCTGTATACGAGTCTCACTTGGGATGCAAACCTTCTACTAGAGTTTGGCACGTAGAGTAGAAATTATATTCCATCACCACAGATGACAACGCTGTACATCTCAGACGGTCACTTCTGTCTCTGTCCAGAAGCTAGAAATGAAGAGAAATGTGCACTTCAAGAGTGCAGGACATCATACTTACCTTATTCCTACCTCTGGATGAGATAAATAACCCCCAGATGGAACTGCTTCTTTCTAGCCACCTCAGGGCGTCCATGTTTATAGTAGGATTATGGATATTATAGATAGCAAGCTTTAGCCAAATAACTTGTACCTGCAGCCAGTCCTGCATTTTAGCTTATTCTTTTACAATGTAAATGTGGTACCGTCATTTACCTTTTGCAGAGATATTGTGAAGTTCAAATCCAGTAATACTTGTGTGACATCTACACTGGGAAGCGAGAATGGCATGGGAATGCCTAGTGAACTGTGAACACGATGATCTGATCTTCTAAAGGCAGTCAGGGAGGAGTTCATCTGGCTATGGCACTTCTATTCAACACTACATTCATCAGGAATCCAGGGAGTCACATCCATGCCTTCTTCTTCTTCCTGACTTGTTAGCAATATGCCTAGGTCATAAAGTAGATAGTTATTTGTGGCAAAGGCAATACAGGAACCTCAGCCTTTCAGGATGCTGAAGTTTCTCAAAACAAGCCCCAGCCATATGTTGTCAGAACGTGGAGATACTGTGAAATTGCTGTCAAGCTCCATGGCAAGGAAGCTTGATGTAAAATGTCTTTTTTTTACTCCTTGTTCATGAAATTGCCTCCCATTGATTACATTTATCTCTATCACACATACAAAGAAGTTAGGCTTCCAGCAAAACTATATATATTTTCAGGTTTTATTCTAAGTAGGAGGTTCTAGTTTTGCCAAAAAGCAATATTGTTACTGAAATTCTTGAAAAAAAATATTGTCCCAGTACACTGAAGCTATACTGAAATCTTCTTTTCTTTCATGTGACACATTAAAAAATTAGTTTTGTTACTTGCTTTGATGGGATCGGGAATTCATACAAACAACTGAGCCTATCTGTTTGAATATTATACTTTGCTCTAAACCCCTGTTCATTATGTCCTCTTGTTGACCATATTCTTCATTATTAACATTCTAGCCTTATTTTTTCCTAATTTTTGAGATGTTTAATCAGTCATAGTTCCCTATTCACACATTCTTGGTATAAACATGAAAATATGTAATTGTTTATAAGGTACAAATTGTATCGCAAAAATTAACACACTGCTGGAGCTCTGCTGATGTTTGCTGACATTGCCATGGAAGAACATGTATGCCTTCAGTACAAGATTATTGTTTGAAACTTGCAGATACAAAGCAAGAAAAGAACATTTTCCTTCTTTCCTCACACACATATGCACACACTCACTCACTCACAAGTGCACAGAAATTCCACCAAACATTTTAATACCAGTGTCAAGCTTTGCAGCTCAAAGTTACTTTTTGTGAAAAGAGGTTTGGACTTTGACCAACTTTCTATGCCATATGGAGAATGTGAGGTACAATAAAGCATGCTAAAGACTAGAGACCACATAAAAGTATATCAGCATCTAATTACTATGTACTCCATACAGCTGCAAATGAAACACAGCAAGAGACCAAGGCACATGAACAGATTCCATTATATAGTGCTATAATGATGGTCTGAGAACAAACCTTGAAATTTAGGTCTTAAAAAAAAAAAAAAAAGAGTCCGTGGAAGTACTATGGAATTTTAATAGTTTTGTAGCTAGAAGGGTCTTCTATAACTCTTTTCCATGGCAGAGTTTCATCTCCCTCAAAGATTCCTGTCTGTTTTCACAACTCAGACTAGCAGCAGTGATAAGTATTTACCTCCCTCAGGATTGTCCACATTTTTTCATAGCTACTGTGTGTTGGACGAGTGCAAGGTAGAGAGCAGCTGAAGTTAGGCACTAGTGCAGAGCAGTGGGTAAAGAGGTTCTTCCTGATTTATGTGTCCTTAAAGTAGCCAAAATATCACCTCTGTCACATTTTGCTGCATGCACAGAGTGCTCTTGCCTGTTCCTTACCAGGCAGCAGGAGAGGCAACAAAGCTGGAGCCCTTTGAGATAACACATGCCCATGCTCCAAGGCTGTCACCACCCTTCTTTCCTAAGACACTCTCTTCAGCTTCCAACAGTCTGCAGGAGCCACTATTCAAACCTTCAGACATTTGTGTGTCATCCAAATGGGGCTCCATATTGCTCTGCAAAATAGGGTTTCTTGTTTTATTCAAATTATGTGTAAAACCCTGATGTAATCTGATTTCTTGTGGAGGCGAGATGTATAGTTCCTTAGGTAAAGTGAAGGCTATCACTATGCAATCGTGGTAGTACACAAAGAAACTAGAATACTAACTGATTTCCTCACAAGGGCAGGCTGCTCTGTCATGTTCTTGCGTGGCAGAGTGAGCCAAGTTTTGTCACATGGGAGGAGAATAGAGAGTCTCTGCAAAGCTTTTTCAGATAAACTGCTCCTGTGTGACTTTATGAAGATGACTAATTGCAGTGGTTTAGCCTTAACAGAACAGTAACCAAACCACCCAGT
>WBNH01005888.1:0-92124 GCA_013401255.1 Urocolius indicus
GGGGCAGGCGCTGCCGCTGAGGGCTCAGCCCCAGGCTCCCCCGTGCTGGTTGCAGGCCGGCCCCGCAGCGGCAGCTGTTGCAGAAACACGCTACAGAAACACACGGGGCCGTGTTTTTGTTGTCACCTCTGCGGCCCCGTTTATGAATCCCTGCGGTGACACGGCGGCCGCACCGCGCCCCACTCGCTGTCCGGCAGAAGGCTCCGAGGAGCTCACGGTGAGCCCTCAGGCTGCTGAGGAGATGCCTGCGGTGCTGAGAGGTAACGCGCTCGGGTCTCAGCTCCTGCTCCAGCATGGGATGGGCTTGAAGGTTTTTTGGGTGTTCTCCATCAGGACAAGGTCGTATCTGCATAGCTGTGGTCTGCATAAAAACAGCCAACACGAGCTAGAAGTGAAAACCTAGCCTTTCTGGTATTGTCCCCTCATCAGATCATCTCCCGGCATGCTGGAGGCTTAACATAAAACAAGTTGTGTTCTCAAGACAACTAGCTTTAAATCCACCATAAGTGAGGTTGACCTACAGCCCTACCGGCATCAGAGGTACCTCGAGCATGTTTTCATGCTGTTCTACGTTATCTTTCATTTTACCTTATGGAAAAAAAGAACACAAAAGCCAGGAAGCAAGCTGGTTCCTTTTAAGCTGGTCTACACTTGTTTGTCCACAAATGGGGGTCTTGCCAGTTCCCTGGTTGTCAGCATTAGGGCTGGTGCCACCAGGTGTTGGTCTGGCTTAGAGCTAGCCCAGCCAGAAACCAGAGGAAATAGTTAGGCTTTCAGCTGGGACTACATGAGCGTTAGCACTGCAACAGGGAGGAAAGAGGGCAGAACTTCCCTCATTACGTGATGGTGTTCAAATAGTCATTGAACTGTGCTCGTAGCCTGTAGCAGCCCTTCATAGGGAAGACTGGACAGCCTCCAATGAAACAGCTCAATATTTGCACCTATATTTTTAAAAGGTTAAATGTAGATCTGTGGGTGAAAGTGACTGTGGAGATGTAGAACAGGAGAAAGGGAGTGTCAGTGGTGGGAAGTGCAGAAGGACTTCGCTTCTTAGACATACAAAATCCCCTTATCCTTATCAAAATCTCCTCCAAGGCAAGTGTAGCAGACCTTCCTTCACCAACTGCAAAGAAATATGGTCTGCAAGTCTTGTCCTTGTGTTTTTGCTTCGCCCGTCTCACTCTGTGATATACAGTCTTGTTTTAACCCAAATGTAAAGCATGGTATGTTTTGATGTCCTAGGCCCAGTAGTCAGTGCTTTGGGGCATAGCAGCCAGCAGCTCCCAGTTAGTGGAACTGCAGGTTTAAATCTCTCTGTCTGACTAGACATAGAAGTTGACTGGGCTATAAAATGTGTATTTGGGGCTGGGCATGTGTATTTCCCTGAGAGTTGCATTTACCTTCAGGCCTGGGCAGTTTCTCAAAAGTCATTTTCCTGACCAAAGGTTAAAATGTCAGACCACGTCTCACACGTTTTCAGTACAATAAGACAACCTCTGTGTTGAGGTAGCTGTTCAGCTTTGGGATTTGTGTGCACTCACAGAGGGTGGAATTCATTCCCAAGGTGTGTATACAAGAATGACTAAAAGTGAAATTAATCTGATTCTTCTGGACAGACTCAGCCAGGACAGGAATCTAGGGAAGCCCATGTACTTCTGTCCAGTCTGCAACAACAGAAATGGTTTGTAAACCTCTACTTACCTTTCTGGATTTGTAAGTGACCGGAACCTCATTTGGAGGATCCTGAGTTTGAATTTGGGGCCAATGACGGATCCTGTGGAAAATGTCAAGGAAATCCTTTCTACGTTTTCCAAATCCTGGTCAAATCCAATTAGCAAAGAGATTGGGTTGTACTGCTGAAAAGCTGCAGCTTCTCTAAAGATAAAACAGACAAAGTGTCAGAGAGTCACCAGGGGAATAGCACCAGTTTTAATATATGCAGTGTGTAATATTAGAAACAGTGCAGGGGGAAGAGGACTGAACTTCACAGTTAGTTTCTGATGTACAGGAAATGGAGATGGAGTCAGCTCCCCAGGTGTGAACCTGGTCAAATGCTTTTGCACTCAGTTATTTGGGGTGAGAGTGGGGACAAAGAGGTCTGATGCCATTTGCTGTGGTCCCAAAGCTGCATCCTCACTGTGATTCTGTGTCGAACCTGAGTGGACCAGTCGTGGTTGTACCTGGCTGGCTGTGCAGACCTGAACACTGAGTCATCCCTGGAGTTTGCACAACATATTGCTGTCTATAAAAAATCTGTTTGTAACAAGGCTGTCTGGCTGAGGTAGCTCTGCAGATGGAAGACTGTATGTCGAGGGTATTAATGCCCCTGACTATATTTCTAGTAGTTCTGGCCAATGCAGCAGAAGAGTCTGTGAAACTATGCAGCGTGGATCAAAAGTGATGAAGATGAAGCCATCTTCTCAGGACAGGAAAGCAGCACAGGCTTAAAGATGTGAAGCCTGACAGGGCTGAGGTTTGACCATGGTCCTTTTTGACAGAATGGCCATTTCCACTTTGAGATTCCTGTGAAAAATGCCCCGGTCTTGGTGCCAAATCAGCAGAGCTGCTCACAACAAGCACCTCCCTTATCTGTGTGGTTGTATGGCCATAGTTTAAGGTTTCTCTAGCGAGGTGAAGAGTGCAGATGTGACAGGGAGTGTGTCCTAGTTGCAACACTCAAAACGACTGGCCTTGTTTAGACATTTCAGAAGGCCTGAAAACAGGGCAAGTCTGAATCTGTCCAAGGTGTTTCCAAGGGGTGTGTGTGAGCGTGCTGCCAGGCAGGCTGTCACAGCTAAGCACAGCTGGTGGCCCTGTCCTGCAGCCACAGGGAGCTATGAGAGTGCCCCAGTGTGAGCAGATACAGCTGAGAGAATATGCAGTTAGAGACACTTAAGAAAACTAGTTGAGCAGGGCTTGTTTGGCTGAAGTGTGTTTAGGTCAAGCAGGACTTTGCATGTTCACCTAAATACCAGTCATTGATTTGCCTCTCCAAGTGGAATGAATTGATTTGGATGTTACGTATTCAGGCCCATGTTCAGCCCAGCTGCCTCGGGCTTTCAGAGCTGGAAGGGAACATGTCCTGCAAGGGGAAGGAAAGAGGGGGAGACATATTTATCCTCCTGCTTTAAGTGGAAGCCTAGGACAGCCATTCTCCTGGCTAAAACTGTCTACTGCAGTCCTTAAGAAGAGGGAGAAGGGCCTGAACCAAAGGGCTGGGCTGTCAGTTGGTGTGTACTGGGGGAGTCTGTGAAAATTGCAGGAAAGCCCTAAGGCATCCACACTATCAGGTGTCAGCAGGGAAATTAGAGGAGGATATCTTGCCTCCTCTCAGGCCCAGCTGTACCAAGTGATTTGCTAACATTTACAGACCATCAGATTGGTCACACTTACGGGTTCACTTTAGCTTCTGCCTTCTTTCCCGTTTCATCAGCCAGCACAATGCTGAAGGTGCCTCTTCTGGTGTCTTTGTTCCACGTAGTGATGTCCACAAAGTAGTGATACACTGAGGTGAGGGAGGAAGTGAGTGTGGTTAGGCTCTGCACCCACACTCTGCATTCCAGCCCGGCTCTGTCCTGGCTGATGCCTGATCTGCAGGTGCACTACATCTTTCTCCCATTGTCTGATGCAACTTGTTCAATTTAACTCCAACATTTTTTTCTGCTCCTACTTCCTTTGCAGAGGTTTCTAACAGAAATGGTAAGAGGGGAGTAGGAAAGCACTAGAGCAAGGGTTACACAAGTGGCTGTTCCCAGTACCTCTCATTTGTTTCCCTTGTCACTGAGCAGAATTATCTGCCCTTTGCTCTGGTCACTTGCTGACCAGCACTGGAGCTCAGACCATAGTTCCTGCCCACAGCTTGCTGTTTTGGCCATCATGAGGGTGAAACCTTTTTTAACTGACCCCCTTCCTGCCTAGGCCATCTCTCATAGAATCATTTTGGTTGGAAAGAACCATTAGAATAGAATCACAGAATTGCTTTGGTTATTAAAGCCCTTGGAGCTGCTGCAGTCCCAGCCCTGCCCTCCCCCTGCCCAGCCCAGCACTGACCCACGGCCCTCAGCACCTCAGCCCCACGGCTTTGGGATCCCTCCAGGGCTGGGCACTGCCCCAGCTCCCTGGGCAGCCTGGCACAGGGGCTGACACCCCTCTCAGGGAAACAGTTCTGCCTCANCCAGCTCTGTGCCCGGCTCTGGCCACGCTGCAGCACAAAAATGTCTTTCTTGTTAGTGAGAGGACTAAAATTGAACACAGCACTTGAGGTGCAGCCTCAGCAGTGCCCAGTCCAGGGAGACTCTCCCTGTGCCTTCCATTTTTGGCCAGGGTAGCTGTTTTACCTGTTCACCTCAGAGCACGTCCCCGACTGTCATCATTCCCACACACCTCTTGCACAAGAGCCGTGTCTTGTTTTGAGACACAGTTTAAGAACTACACTGTGCTGCTTCATTTGCATGTTCTCAACAAATTTCCTGGCACTGTAAGCAAGGTGAGCCTGTTCTTGCAGAGCCCTAGCGAGCAGTTGTCCTTCACAGCACCAGGCAGGTAAGGGATGTAATGGCAAGACTGCAGCTGGACACAATTCCAGCAGCCACTGGCTTTGTTTCTAAAACTCTGGCCACGGTGCCAGTAGCAACTAACCATCTCAACCAGTGGTTGCTGGAGGAGGCAATGCACAAAGAAAAATCACCTCAGAGGTCTTAGTCACTTACTACAAAATGGCTCTTTGTCCGCTGTATCAAAAAACATGCTTGTCCCTGCGTGGTTCTGTTGGGTTAAATAGCCTTTCCACTTGTGGACATCATAACCTATAGATGGCAGTTTGAAAAGAAAACAGAGTTACTGCACAGGGATAGAAGCAACTGAATTGCTGAAAATCACGAAGCAAGTAGTTAGGAAGTAATATATTGCTATTCACCTGCAGGACACACTCCTGTACTCAAATTGGCCCTTGTGTAAGCCTTGTACTTGTGTTACTAAAGCCAGCTGGGTATCTAAATATGCCTGGTTCTGTTCAGCACTAAAGATTGGTCTTTTGTTCATAGCTGCTATCCGTGGTCATGTAGGATTTCACTTTGCAGTGCAGAATGAGAATCATCCCCTCAGCTTTGCCAGTTCATTCCTGGAAGTGTCAAAGCATCATTTCCACACTGGCAGCCTGAAGCTGGGCTGTCATTTCCAGGCTGGGACATCTCTGTGGGGCGGTTACAAAAACAAGCAGAATACCCTTTGTTCACCCCCCAGCCATTCCTTTGAGAGTCAAGAAAGGCTGTGGTGCCAAAAGCTTTGTAGAAAAGATTGGGTTGTAGCAAGAGCTACAGTGGCCCTGTCCCTCAAACTCCACAGCTAACTGATGCTAATTGACAGCTAATTTGTTCTTCCCTGTTCAGTGAGGGAGCGCTGGCAGGGGCTGCCCAGATGGGCTGTGGAGGCTCCTTCTCTGGAGACATTCCAACCCAGCTGGGTGAGTTCCTGTGTGCCCTGCTCTAGGTGCTGCTGCTCTGGCAGGGGGGTTGCACTGGATGAGCTTTCCAGGTCCCTTCCAACCTCTGAGGTTCTGTGATTCTGTGAGTTTAGTATAAGGACCCCAAGTCTTGTTTTGGCCACTGCTGGATCCTTTAGGTGCAAATTTCCATTCTAGGCCATGATTTCTCGAGCCTCTTTGGCCTGCAGCAGAGGCGTGTACCTTTGCAGAAGTCAAGGAGGGACCATCCCACAAACTTCCCTGGAAAGAGCTGACATGCTTTTGCAAAGCACCACGGTGTGTTAGTCCTTCAGCAACACGTTTGTCACGCACCCCGTTATGGTACTGATGGGCAGCTGTGTCAGACACACGTGTTTGGGGTCCCTGGCTCCTTACCCAGGATGGGGCATGGCATGGGCCAGAAGCTTTCACAGCTGGTACATTTGCCGTGCCTGTACTCTCTGTAGGAGTCACACGGGTACGCAGTGATGTTGCAGCTCTGCTTCAGCGATGACATGAACAGGAGAACAGACCTCTGGTGGTCACACTTGAAATACTGCAGTCCTTAAGCACACACAGAGAAGAAAGATTTTGTTAGCAGGAGAAGGGTATTAATGCCCTGCCAGAAAGGGACACAGCAGAGAGTCACTGACCAGTCTGAACACACTGGGGAGCTACTGGGCTGCGGCAGAACAGTGAGTGGGCACCAGCCTCTCCCTTTGAGTGCACTCAGCTCTGCCTGTGTCTACTACTTGTCTTTGCTTTTAAAAATACATTTGTTCATATTGTTACTGCAGTTCCAGAGGATCCAGCTTTGGATCCTGGTCCATCTTGGATGCTCTCCTCTCCGAGCAGAGGCCTGTCAGCTGAATATTGCACAGGGCTTTGCCATTTTGGTTTAAAAATGAAAGTCACAGCTAGTCAGTTGAGTTGCTGCATGAGCAGCGGGAGGGGTGAAGCTTCATTTCCAATGGATTTTTGTTTCAGGCTGATTTCCTGTGTAGATTCTCTCAAGTCTGATAAGGGTTCAGTTTGAATTATTGCCTTTCCTCCTGTAAGGTATCTTTTTCACCCATGTTTCACAAAACCACTGCAGGTGGGCTGGGAAGGAAAAAAGCTTTCTTGCATTCAAGACTGGGGCTGTACTAGTCAGACTGCCGCTTGCTGACAAGAAAGGTGCATTACCACAAGTTTTTTAAATAGCCACAGACTTGCCTGATAATTTTTGGCACAGAAAAA
This sequence comes from Urocolius indicus, assembly GCA_013401255.1. Lineage (NCBI taxonomy): Eukaryota > Metazoa > Chordata > Aves > Coliiformes > Coliidae > Urocolius > Urocolius indicus. The sequence goes on from WBNH01005888.1 coordinate 6,701, forward strand.
TGAATCCTTTTGGAATTTGTGACTAAGAGCAGAAAGGTCACCCCTCACTCATATACCTGCCTGCTGCACATCAGCCTAACTCCTCTTACATCAGCGTTGGGAAGGGATTGCTGTGTCATGGCTCTCCCAGCATATGCTTTCCATCTATTTTCTAAGCAGTGATGGTGTTTCTCTGGCCTTCTCCCCTTATTCTGCTTGGAAACGTTTAGTCAGTGTGTGTGTGCAATTCAAAGCAGAATCAATTACCAGAAAATATCGTCAGTGGACAGCCAGGCTGGTCGGTCCCACCGTTGGGGTAGAAGTCTATGTGGCCTAGTGCTTCTGTGTAACCTAGTCCTGAGAAAAGAAAACATCAGGGGTGTGAGGAGGGAACAGGGAACTGGAACATGCAGAAGGAGGAAATGTAAGAAACTACCTAGAAAAAAGAACAGTTGTTTTTGCTCAGGATGGAAGCCTGTGCAGGAGTAGTAACATCATTCATCTATTCAGGCAGCAGGCCAAATGGCTGAGGCCCAGCTGTGTCACCTCAGCAATGGTATTAAACACTTGAAACAACTCTGTGTGCCTGACAGGATGAAATTTGGCTTTTTGTGTCACTGCCTGTTGGAGAGGAAAAGGGATGTGAGACACTGGGCATTGCTGTGCTGCTGAAGGGCTAGGAGGAGATGAGCAGCAGCAATGAGGTGAGAAAGTCAAGTGCTAGGGGCAGGATGCCAGTGGGAGCAGACTGGAGGGTTTGCATGGCACTGCTGGCCTGGCTGGATGATTAGCCCATGGGAGGTGGGACGAAGACTGGCAGCATCAAGCAGGGAACCCTGGGATCAGGGATGGTTGAAGTGCTGTGTGAGGCACTGCGCTGTGTGACTGGCTGGCAGCCTGACCCCGCAGTGTGGAACTGCTCCTCTGGGGCTGCCTGCTATGGGTACTCCTGCACCACTGACCAAGGCTTTGTGCTTCATGGGCCACGAGGCCAGAATTGCTATGAAACAGCAGCATGTTTCTAAAAGCAAATAAACCAGCAGCTCCCAAAGGAGTACTGATGACAGTGTGGGGGAAGCAGAGCCACAGAGCACCAGTGAAGCAGGCTGCTGTTCTCTTGGGCCAAAGGAGCGGGGATGCCCCAGCACTGCTGCCTAGCAGAGCCCCTGCTTTCCTTTGCTCTCCATTAGTGTCTAGATTGCCTCATAATTCTGGGATGCATCAAGCAGAGTGAGGGCAGCAGGTCAAGGGAGGTTCTCCTCCTTCTCTCCTCTGCCCTGGTGAGGCCTCATCTGGAGTCCTGTGTCCAGTTCTGTGCTCCTCAGCTCCAGAGGAGACAGGGAACTGCTGGAGAGAGGCCAGTGCAGGGCCACCAAGATGCTGAGGGGACTGTGACAGCTCTGTGAGGAGGAAAAGCTGAGGGCCCTGGGGCTGTTCAGCCTGGAGAAGACTGAGAGGGGAACCATCAGCACTTACAAGTACCTAAAGGGTGGGTGTCAGGAGGATGGGGTAACACTTTGTTCTGTGGTGCCTATTGACAGCACTGGGGGTGATGGACATCAGCTGCAACACAAACACTTCCCCTGGCACAGGAGGAGCAAGTCCTTTGGTGCTGAGGTGAGGGAGCCCTGGCCCAGGCTGCCCAGGGAGGGTGTGGAGGCTCCTTCTCAGGAGGTTCCCAAACCCACCTGGACACGTTCCTGTGCCCCCTGAGCCAGGGGAAGCTGCTTGAGCAGGGGCTGGGGCTGAAGCAGCTCTGCAGGGCCCTTCCCACCCCCACTATTCTGTGATTCTGTGGTCATGGTAAAGAGGAGACGTCACTTACCATCAGTGTCGGAATGAATGACATCGACAAACTGTGCGTCTGTGGGATCGAGCCTCTCCGCGGGCGGCTTTCCTCTGTACAGGGGCCCTGCGGGGTCAAGGCCTGCAATGGAACCCACATGTGTGCCATTGCTCAGCACCCTGCAGCTCACAGCCCACAGCTCCCCTCCAGGGGAAGGGCTTACCTGTGATTCTTCCAAGTGTTCCTTGGAACATCTGTCCCACAAAGCCAGAGATGTGCGCTCCCAGGCTCACTCCTATCATGTGCAAGGAGGCGAGTGATGCTCCAGCAAGCTGCAATTTACAAGCCCTTGTTGGTCACAGATTTTAGGCAAGTGAAAGGCATAAAAAGTATCAAGATGAGGAATGTAAAATCATCTCTCTACTTTTCCCAGACTTTCCCTTGGTGTATTCCACGCTGTGTGAATGTTCTCCCTTTGCTAGTCCCCCAGCACAGCCAGCACTGATGTTTGTGGCCTGTGGCTGAGCTGCAATAAGAACAGTTCAGGCAATGGTTGCATTTTCCTAGGACAGTGACTGTAAGTGTGGACAGGAACAGGTATTTATGGTCCTCACAAGTACAACTCCAGCTGCACACACGTGGTTCCTACCAGGTGATAGCAGACAGAATGATCATAATGGTACAGTGTTGTCATTTACTGTGCATCAGCTGGGAGGAGCTGCAAGCCATAGCTGATCCACTTAAGCTGATTTTTCGACTTACAAAAAGTGGAAGTGGAGTTTCTGTGCATGGGAAAACATATCTGTAGAGTTCTTTATTCAGAAATGTGAGGATTTAAGAGTGTAAGCTGAATATTGCAACAAATGGCCATCGTACCAAGTCCAGGGGTAGAATTTGGCACTGCAGTAGTACAGCTGCACTTCCAAAAGTTCATGTATCCCTTCTCAGGATTTTCATTTTCCCAGACATTTAACTTTAAAGTTACTTCTTTAAAGGGAGCCTTTTTAGACCCTTTCTTTGTGCCCTTTCCACAGTGTGTGCCAATGGCAGAGTGAACATTCAACTTACCAGCATTTCATCAATAAATTTCTTCAGAATCTCAGCAACTTTCTTGCAGTTATTGGAAGCATTACTGTAAATGAGAGTTGTTGCCCCCCGGTTCCAATCCACAAGGATCACATTCATATCTTCTACAGAAAGCAGAAGATGCACCAAGTCAGGGATCCAGACCGGGGCAGAGCCTGTGAATCGGTATCCATGGATGATGAAGGTTGTTTTCTTGGTCACATCTAGGTACCTGGAGGCTGTTGAATTAAGCTCTTCAGCACAGTTTTGGTTCTGTCTGGTGTAGAGCAGCAGCTTCACCTTCAGGTCTGTTCCTACCAAAGCATTGCTGATGCTGAGAGCTGTGAACGCAGGGCATGTCTCCCCAGGATCTGAAAAGAGCAAAGCGTGGCAATCCTGAGGTTACACCAGTGGGCTTGCTTTCACCTTTCCTTCCTGCCAGCCCAGCACAGGAACATATGTTGCCAACTGTCTGAGCCAGGGCTGCTTCTTTCCTCTCCGTCGTATCCATGAGTGGGGTTACCCTGAAACTTACCATGTTGGAAAAAAGGCAGCAAGTGGAGGTTCAACAAGGCTCCGGGCTGAGTCGTGGGTTGCAACAACCCCAGACAACACCATAGTGTTGGGGCAGAGGACTCATGTTTGGGCAGGGCACTGGCAGGGAATGGAGTAACTGTCTCCAGACAGACACTGCTTGTGAAGGCCCTCCCAGGTTTTCTGGCCTCTTCCCAGCTCCCAATTCTTTTCCCCAAATTCCCATAGTGCCCTGGGCTGAAAGAATCATTCAGACTGCAGTTGCTAGAGATATCTTTCTGACCTTTGTTGTGTACCTGCGCAGTAGGTAAAAGGGTTTAGAAAACCTGCAGCTGCAAGCTAGCTGTGCTCTAGCAAATCTCCAATACTCTCTTCATTTGAATTTCTAAATGATCAAACTCTCAGTTTCTACAATGAGCAACTTTCCCTTTTCTCCTCCCGTGGAAAACAGCAGCATGAGAGGGATACAAATGTTCTGTGCCCAGCACATCTGCTCAGTAGCCATAGTTCTGCTAATTACTGTGTAGAAGCCCCAGGAGCTCCAGAAATAAAAGATAATAGGCTAAAGGATGTTGCAGTTAAGTCCAACTGGATATTTTAAATTGTTCCCATAAATTCAGAAATAAATTGTAATGTTTCAAATCCACGGAGTCCTTCCTGTATGAAGCTTGTGGTAAAACATGAATAACAGGAGTGGAAAATGATCCTTGGCCAGGCCCAGTTAACATTGGTTAAAATCATTGAGTTTTGAACTGAGGGTGTTGTGCCTGTGCAGTTCTTCAGTCAGGGCTCCCCGGGGCAGTGTGGCTCTGCGCCTTGCTTGTGAGAGGAAAGGTGACCTGAGGGGCTGTCTCCTCAACAGCTTGCTCTCACCTTCTTCTTAGAGAGCTCCAGAGAAAAAGCAGCAGGAGTTCTCCTAAGCCACTGCTCACGTGGAGATCTCAAAGTAACTAGCAGAGAAAAGTGATCATTTTTGCTGATTCACACCAGCAGACACAGTGGTTCACAACAACTGTCCTCTAAGTGCTGCTGCAACATAACAAAATACTATTAGATTCATTTTTTTATTACTGATATCTAGAAACTGTTTTAATTACAGTATTAGTAATCTTCTTTACCACCACTGAAGCTGTAGTAACAGAAGCAGCAATGCCAGGCAAGCCTGACTTCTGTGTGGTACAAGATTGCACTGGTTGCTTAATTTGTTTCTGTATCCTCTGCATTGTGCTGAGACTTGCCCAGAGGAGCACTGTGTTTGTCACCAGAACAGCCCAAACCTTCTGGCAAAGAAAAGCTTTTCAAGAGCTGATTGGCATTTGCTAATACCTAACACAGGAACTGTTTAAAAAGCTTTGTTATATCTGTACCAAGTCAGTTAGATTTGTTCTGTTTTGATTAACAAAATCAGATCAGGGCTAATGGTGGGGGGACACCTGCCAGCTTCTGCTCCTCTGGCAGGCTGCTGCATATCCCAGACTCATCCACCATGTGTTACAAAAGCTGACACAGGAGGGCAGCCAGTTATCCTGGCTTTGCTTTTCATTCTGATAAGCACAGTGAATCCTACCCAAATGGCTGGAAGTGTCTTTGAAACTCCAACAGGATTTCTGTGATGGAGCAAGAGGCTTATTGAGATTAACTCTGCAAACAAGTAAAGTGAGGTGGACTTGGCACTGTGCTTAACCCACGTCCAACAGCCCACTTCCCTTGAGGAAAGGTGAATAAATATGGCAATTAACCCAATGTCCCAATAACTCTTGGGCACTGGCTTGCTAAACATCTTCAGGCAGTTCTTCTGCTCTGTGTTCTGATGTATAAAATAGGACAGCAAACACTAATATCCTGAGCAGCACGCTCTGACATCTCAGCACCTATGGCAGGTGCCGTGCCGATCTGTTAAACCCATGTTCCTACATAGCAGCTGGGCATCTTTTGTCTCAAGCTTGAGATCAGCCTCTGGAGGCACTGCTGCCGTGAAAGAGGCATCCTCAGAATGACTTGCTTCTACAGTGACATCCATATATGTATTCTGAAGTGATATACTGCCAGGGAGGAGTGTAGCAGTCATGAGACTAGTCCCAGGGAGACTCGTTGGGATTTACTGCAGGCAGTGCTACTTAAGTGCTTTTCTCCTGCTCTCTCTCTCCCTTTTTTTTTTTTGCTTTCTCTTCCCTCTGTCCTGGATGTTCATCCTATGTACAGGCACAGTTTGCAACAGGAGCAACTGGGCTTACACTGGTCTTTAGTATCTGCCTGGGTTTCTTTCGTGCCTTTTCAAACAATTCTCTTTTTCCACTTCTTAACGACCACGTTTCCTACAGTGTATTTAACAAAGTAAGCAAAGTGTGACCCCCAGATTGCTCCAGAGAACCTGATGAAATACAAGTTAGTATTTGTAAGAATACTGGTGGTTGGGTGTTTTTTCTAACCCCCTTTGTTTTCCCTACAAAGCAGAGAGCTATAACTTGACTTGCTCCCATGTATATGCTAACACAAGGCAGCATGTTTGTTTATTGTTACACGGGTTGATTCTTGATAGGGCTGTGAGGATATCAAATGAGGCTTTTTGTTCATAAATGTTAGTTCCTCCTTCACATCTGTCACATAAGACACTGCTGCAAAGACATCATCCTTCTCTGAAGGCTTCTAATGACATTTTCAGTGTCGATGTGTAGCACTTATTGGAAAGAAATATTTGCAAAGTGAGGAAAAGACAATAAAAATGTCTCTGGTTTTACAATTGGAGCTCTTAGAGCCTACTGCTTTCATCTAATTTGCTTTCCCCAAAGAAATAAGGCTAGTGAAAACCTTTACTCAGTAACTGTAATGCAGAGGACAGACACATTCGTGTTTCTGCAAAGCACAGAAAGCGTGTTCTATTTGACAAAATCATTCCAAGCAGATGATTTCTTACCTGTTTTCACCCCACACAGAAGGCAGATGACCACGGCACACAGCCTCAGCATATGGACTTCCACATGGAACTTCCACAGGTAAAAGGTTTTAAGGATCCCACAATTTCTTTGTCAGGTGTTTGCTGTCTCTGTCAACACTTTGCTCTCTTTTTTTCCCTGCCAGAATCAGTAGGTGTGGTGCAAGGAGGAAGTTACCAACCAAGAAATGAAGACCAGTCTTTAGTTATACAACTACAGCTTCTTCTTAAAAAGGTGGGGCGCCTTCTATTCTACCAGGTTTCCATCCTTTAAATATAGTTTGCCCTGGGGAATGACTAATCTAAGACACAAATGATTTGGTATCATGCTGTAAGCAGCAATGTGACCACAGGTGTTGAAATGAAGGGAATTACTGCACCTCTGTTTGTCTTTTGCAAAGAATGTCAAAAGGCAACAGAGAATGTAGGTGTCACTGCAAGCCTGATAAGCATCTGGGCAGGGCCAGCACTTGGTTTCACAGGGCCCTACATTGGTAGCATTCATGACAATCCCTGTTCTCCCATGGCCCTTCAGCTCCCCAGAGCACTTGGAGTCAATCTGGGTCTCCCTTGGGCTGCCAAGGAACTGCTGTCTTGCACGATGCTCATCCATCTGCATCCCCACCACATTTTTCCTGCAGACCTGCTGGAGCATGATGAAGCCAGCTGTAACTGGAGTAAGAAAGGCTTTTTACCTGCTGGACGTGAGGAAGATGCAAGGACAACCGTTAGGGGCAGGAAACAAGTCTGAAATTGGAGCTGGAAGATATAGTGACAATATTGGAAAGGTGAGAGGTGGTGGGGAGATTGTAAAGAGGTGAGAGAGGGGAGGAGAAGAGAGAGCAGGGATGGCAGCTGTGTGGTAGCTTTGCCTTATCTTTTGTTAGCAAACCCTTCCAGGGTAGGCCAGGGAAAGGGAACGTGGGCAGGAGCAGAAACACCTCATTAAGCACAGGCTCTGTTTTCTCCCTTATGATGATCCGATGAGGAGCTGAACTCTTACAGCTCGCAGCTGCATAGCTCTTCCTTTGGTCTCTGTGGTACATACTGAGCTTTTTGACTTTGCTAATTCTTGGGTTAATCCTTAACTCTGTTTGCTGGCTGGCTGCAGCTCCTTCTTGTTTTGACAAGGGCATGCTGCTTGCCTGGTGCAGGCACAGATTACACCTCAGAGGACTGTATCCAGCAACAAGATACAAGAGTTTTTCACAAGTACCTTGAGCCCTCTGTCTTCATGCAACTCAGCAATTACAGTATCCCAGGACACTTGCTGTGCTGTGATTCCATTTGCTAATCACATGGGCAAAAGTTGGTTTTTATTGCTATTTTGAAGAGGATAAACACTGAGAAAAGACAGCAAAAGACTCCTGTGGAGGCTGGAAGCTGCAGGCTCCAGGAAAGTGCTTTTTTTTCTGATGCACTGGCAAAAGAAAACCATTTGAAATATTGTTTTCCTTTCAGCTCCTTTCTCACCTCTACCAGTTATTCTAAACTCTGTCAAAATATTTTCTCCTTAGCAAGTTCTGCCAATGGTGTGAAGGAATCAGTCCAACAGTGAAACATGCAAGATGAACAGAAGGCTTTTACCTATTGCAAGAGACATTTGAGAATCGGAGATAAAATGGGAGAAAGAAATCAAGAGAGCCTTGCCTTTCTTCTCAGCACAATAAAAAAGGAGGTAACACTTTATTGCCTGAAGCTAAGCCCCACGTGTTTCTTTTCAGCATCACTTTCCTCACATTCCCATTTCCCATCTGACACAGCTCAGCCAAGTGGCTGTCAGTTCAATAGGTGGTGCTGAGACTGGCAGGCTCCGCCTTGTAAATCTCACTCAGTCATCCCTCAAAAGACAATGATTTTGAGTAACAACCATTTTAACATCAATTAGACTGTTTACAGTATGCAGGCTGGCAAACATACCCCGAATGTCAGCACTGGCAATGCTGTCTGTCACCACATGAAATCCTGAGGTGACTTCCAATAACCACTGGTATTTACTTCCAGCTCTTGAGTCCTGCTGCCCACCTTTCATGCCTGCCCCATGCAACCTCCCTCAGCCACACACTCGTTAAAGATGGTAACGACTGACTGCTGGCTGTTGAGTTTGTGTACACTGAACCCTAACCAGAGAACACACAGCAATATTTCTTGGGACATAAGCCTTCAGAGTCAGAAAGGATCCCATTGTGAGCTTTGAAATCAATTACAACTTGAGACAGTAAAAATTACTTTTATCATATGTGGAAAACAACTGGCATCAACATAACAACAATTTAGCAGAGGATCTGAAGTAATTTTGCATGAGAAACATTCTACTGTTAGATCTGTGGTGTCAGGTAGCCATTGTTATGTGACACTTGTCAAAGAGGCATTTGAACCTGTTGGGTCACTTCGAGTAGAACCATTGTTTGAATCCAAGCCTTCTTCAGAAACGCTGCTTAGAGAAGCGTGTGACAGTGACAGTGAGCTGAAGGACATGTTTTTATGTTCCATTCCTGCCTCCACTGCATGAAATCTCACCACTCCACTAGTTTCCTGTAGGTGGAATGTTTTCATGGAGATACTGCAGAGCCAAATCTGTCCACTTCATCTCTTGCTCTTTCACAGACTCGGTTGTGCCACCGTTGTCTTGCTCTGGTTCAGGAAGCTCATTCTGAGAACAAAACAGAGAAACGATGCATTACACATGTAACACACTTCTTGAAAGCAGCAGGTTACTCAGACTTCACATGGATAAATACACAAATCCACCAACGAGACCAGAGGGAGCACCTGAACACTGCACACCAGACACACTGATCTGCTTCAAAACGTTACCCAGCCCACTTACCTTTCAACAATGTTCTTTTCACAGAGATCTGGAAGGTACATTTATTTCCCTGCATCCTGGGGCCTTGCTGTAGACTCAGACTGCTCTACATGCAGTGAGGAACGAGAACATGCAGCAAAGATGCAAAATAACTAGGATGCAATTGCTGCATCGCTTGTTTGCCAAGTGTTTCTTCTGCTGTTGCCAAGAATGCAGATACTGCATTTCCTTCAGCTGTGATTAAGACAACTGGTTCTGTAACAGGTTGCTTTCTTACTGCAGGTGAGAAATCCCTTCTGTCTACGTGCTGAACTCGGGTGTGGCTGTGCTGCAGGAACAGGAGAAGTCAGAAAGCCCCACCAGGTGCAACACAGAGCTGCTCACAGCAGAGTAAGGAGGCAGCAGAGCCTAGCTGAGACTTAATTTCCTTTCCTTGTATCATTTGTTTTCTGTGCTGCTGTACTGGGGCAGTCACACAGTGTGTGCTATTCCGCCAGGTACCATTTGGGCAAGAATTCTGAGTTCTAGGTCTCTGGACCCAGCATGAGCTAAATATTTCAGCTTTGAAACCAGCATATAATTGGAGCCATCTGAGTTCCCAGGAATCTCTCTACTGGGCATCACTGCATCAGATGCTCAGGACAGGCTCAAATGCCACTTCACAGCCATTCTGTTTGCTCCTTTACGGTGCTGCTGAGTAACTCTCCTGTGAATTTGTGCTGGTTTTGTTAAGTGATCAGAGCCAATTCCAACCTTCATACCCACAGCCAAGCCTTTCTTCCTATTGTTAGTGGCTGAGGCTGCCCTCTGTGTGTGACTGTTAGTAGCTCAAGAAATGCTGTGAGGAGAGACACAGTCATGTTTGGACACAGAGTAAAAGCAAATACCAGCAAGGAACTGGTTTATGATATGATTTTTTAAGTCTTTATCGACCTAAATGATTTTGATGTTCTGCCTGCCTAATAAAGGTTATCCCAAGCCAAGGGGGACTGGGCTGTTGTATCCGAGAGCCCCACTTCTGCAAGGTCATTCCCTCGGGCCCAAATCTTGTCAGGAAAACTTGTGTACTGTGTACATGGATTTTGGAGGTGTGTAGCTGCTCCTTGCCCTCTCTGAAAAGACACTGGTCTAAGAGCTAAAGCTTGTAGAGCCAGGCTTTTGCATACCAGGGAGAACAAGGACAGGGACAATGCTCAGATGCCTCTCACTTCCCTGGGAGTTTCAAAGTTGCTACGGAAAGGCATCAAATGTGGACGATGTGAAGCTTCAACACTGGGCCTCGTGGGATGGAGGGGTGGCTTTTCCCCAGCTGCACTTCTCTGGCCTTGTAGCTCCACGAGAAGCTGTACACTGGATGAGTGCAAGCAAGAGTCCTGCTGCAGGTAGGGTGAGTGACTGCTGCCCTGGGATTGGCAACAGCAACGCTGCATCTGGAAGAGGTCTGAAAAACATTCTGCTTTTTAAGATGGAATTTCAGGAAGTGGAAATAAAGCGTTAACCAAAACTGCAGCTGTGAGCATGCAACCAATCCTCTCTGGTCTACAAAGCACCTGGGAAGCCACCTCAGACATGAGTAATGTGAGTGGGAAGCACAGGGAAAGGATGATTCCACTGCTCCCTGATGCCAAGCCTAGAACCGTGCGATGGGAAGGGCATTCCAGTTCTGAGGAGACTGGGCAGCTGGACAGAGGGAGAGAGAGAGAAAACATCCCACCCATCTTCAGAGGCACACAGGTATGCCTGGCACATCAGGACAAAAACAGAGCAAGCAGGATCCGTCCCGAGAACCCTTTGTACAAACTCTGCCACAAGCGATACTCTGGGTGCTGTTTCTTGGAAGGGGCTGTGATAAACTCACCAAGCCTTCACTCAGATTGATAAGCAGCAGTTCACCTACCAGAGGGATGGCCACGTCCTCGTATGGCAGCTTGTCTTCCCTCCACGCGTCGTCGATGAGGTCCAGGATCCTGCCGTCCCTTTGCATCTCGCTGTCCATCGCTGGAGCCGCCGCCGGCACCTGCGGCTGGGACACAGAGCACATGCTATTGCCAACATCTGCAGCTGCTCCAGGAGCGATCCAATTTCTATGAAGCTTAACCTTTGTATAGAAACCCTTGATCTTCCTAAGGCACTGGAAATGGGGTTACAAGGACAGGAGAACTGTTTCATTGGAAAAGAACGCTCTCAAACTAAACTGCAGGTTGATAAGCAATCAGAGATGAATACCATTAATAACTGGCAAGTTTTAGATAGAGATTTACTTCTTCTTAAAGCTACTGAACTTTAGCACTCTCTTGTGAGTGAGCTTGAGGACCGAGAGCTCTCCTTTCCCCTCCAGCTCTGCACAGAACCACTGCTCAGTGCTTGCTGCCTGCTCCCTTTCTGTCCCTGAGCAGTAAGTCACCCGCACGAAGTACTTAACGGCACTCAAAATGCTGCCAAATCCTGACATCCAAGATGAAATTCAGGTGCCAGGCTTGGGAATCACCGGTATTCAGTGGCACCCAACCGGACGGGCCTCGCTTTGCTCGCAGAGCTGCGGGGATCCCCCCAACCAACCCGGAGGCGACCTCGGCCGGGCGCTGGGGACGGGCCTGAGCACATCCCATCCCATCCCATCCCATCCCACCCCCCGCGACCCCGCTGNCGCAGCGCTCCCCGCCGCCGAGGCCTCGCCACGGCCCGCCCCGGCCCCGCCGTTAGGTCGGTAGTGGGGGGGGAAGGGGGACGGGTCGGCGCGGGGGTGCGGCGGGGAGGCGAGGCGAGGCATGGCGAGCACAGCCCAGCCCAGCCCGGCCAGCCGCCGGGCAGCGCGGGGCGGCGGGGGCTTGTCCCCGGGGAGCGCAGCTGGAAGGGCTTCGGGCAGCGCCCGGCTGGTAGCGAGGGATGCGTGTGGGACAGGCGGGGAAAGGCCGCCTGGCTGTGCGCCGAGCACGACCCGAGGCCCGGGGTCGCAGGTGCCGGCGGAGCGGAGGCTGCGCCGAGCCGGTGCCGCGTTGAGCTGGTTGCGCGGCTCCCGCAGCAGCCGGAGGCGGCGTTGCCCGCGGCTGGCGGGCTCAGGGCGGGTTCAGTGCTACTTCAGGGAAATTATAACCGCGCTTTGCTTTGGTCGTTGTAAGCTCGCTTCCAGTAACGCTTCAGAATTGCGTCCTCTGGTATCAGACAGAGCTTCTGTTGCTTAAATAAGGGTTCTGGAGTTTGTCCTCTAGCGCATGCCGGTGGACAAATCCAGCTGGTGCAGAAGCAAAGTCTCCGGGTGAGCCAGCTTTGCAGCAATCCCTTGTCACATGTTACAGGCTAAATTGTGAGCAATTTAGTTTTACGTTGTCTTGAAAGCTTGTAAGCTTGCTTCCAGTAACACTTCAGAATTGCATCCTGCTGTGGTTTTAACATGCAAAACAATCCTTTTGTCACAGACAGTGTTCTCAAGTCCTCCTGAATATTGTCCAATTTGCTCAGGTTGGCTCTACTGCTGCCATCCCTGCTTGAGTTCACATGCTAAACCATGTCTGTTTTCAAGTGTTTTATCTCTCCCTGCTTTTCTTTTTTCGGCAAACACTTGTTTTTTTTCTTCAGTTTCAGAACGGACAAGCCAGCTCTTGTCTCTTCAGCTGCAGTTAATGGCAGAGAAGGTTCCTTCTTGCACTGCCTCTTGACTCTTTTGCCTGTAACTTGCAAGGTTGAGAGAGCAACTTGTAATATACAAAGTCAACAAACCTGATGTAGCAGAAAACTGGCTGCAGGTGTCTGATTTTAAACTGAAGTAAGCTGGCAAATACGCAAAGCTTCCAGGCATCTTGGTTGCCCTGCTTAAGGCCTAACAGAAGTAGGTGCTGTGTGGCTCCTCATGGCACCAAAGCTTTCAGTGCTGTACTAATCCCAACCTCACACGGAAGGAGCTGCTGATAGAGGCCCTGGAGTGTTGTGTTGTTTTTCTTTTTGAGTTTTAGCAGGTGTTCTCTGGTGAAGGATCAGATCTCTCTGTTACCCACTGAAACTGGGTACGTGTGATTAGAAAGAAGCAGAAGAGCTGCCCTTGATGTCTGCTGTTGCCACCTGGACCACTCTATGAGAGTGCTGTCAGCAGCTTGACCAGAGAGACAAAATGCTGGATCAGAATAGGGATAGGAATTTCCTCAGTGAAATGTAATGGAAAGAAGCTGGAACACAAAAAGTTCCATTTAAACAAAAGGAAAAACTCTTTCACTGTTGAGGCAGCCCTAGCCCAGGCTGCCCAGGGAATGTGTGGAGGCTCCTTCTCTGGAGGGATTCAAAACCCACCTGGACATGTTCCTGTGTGACCTGTTGGACTGGATGATCTCTGCAGGTCCCTTCCAGCCCTACCATTCTGTGTTAGATGGATCTTGGGTTGGCCCTTGACAAGTCCCTGAGTGTCCCCAATCCTCTGCAGTTCAGTGTGCCCAGGAGACAGGACATCTGCCAGTCCCAGTGTGCTGAGTTTGCCCCTTTGCAGATTGTCTTTCGCTGTTGCTGTTTGAGTTACTCCATTGGTTACATCACATGATTATATCACAGCAGTTTGATAGTTGAAGTTTGATAATTGGTTGCATTGGGTGTTTCTTTTCTTGCTAGAAAAATCTATTTTCCTTATTTGAGAGGTTCTTGGCTCGTAAGGTCATGAAGGTGATTGTTGTTTCCTCACCTGTAATTACATGCTAAGTGTAATTTTCTTAACCTCTTTCCTCTGTGGACTTGTTCTGCAGCTGGATGGAGAAGCAGCCTTGTTTGTACATTGCCATGGGTGCTGTTGTGTACTTCCCTAGCTGCTAAAGCCACCTGGATTTGGTGATGGAGGCTTTGCTGGAAGGAATGCAAAGAAATGAGCAGGGGAGGTATGTATGCACCAGTCATTCAGAACCATTTAAGTATTAACCTTCCTTCTCACTCAGCATCAAATCCTCTGGTGTCAGGCAGAGCTTCTGTTGCTTAAATAAGGGTTCTGGAGTTTGTCCTCTAGCGCATGCCGGTGGACAAATCCAGCTGGTGCAGAAGCAAAGTCTCCGGGTGAGCCAGCTTTGCAGCAATCCCTTGTCACATGTTACAGGCTAAATTGTTAGCAATTTAGCTTTATGTTGTCTTGAAAACCTTGCCTCTTCGTTGCTGTTGTGCTAAACACTTTATCCTGCCTAACATCAGGAGCAGTAGTAATTAAAGATGTGAATAAAAGGGATTTTTATTACAGCCTTGCAAGGTTAATGAGACATGACTCGATCTGTTTTGATTGAAAAGAACTATTTCCTGCTCATGGTTAAACTGCAGAGTCCCATTCATCTCTGAAGAATCCTGAATGCTCTGTCTTAGGTGAAAGTACCTAGACTTCTAGATCCCCGAGAGAGACTGTAATGCCAATAATGGGGAACAAAATGTTTTATGTCTTAAACAAGCGTGAAGTAAAAGTCCTTGATGTTGTTTTCATAGTCATCTGTGAGAATATGACTCACTTTTACTGATACTCTATCTTTTGGTTGCAGAAAGCAGGTTTAGACTTAGCAGCTTTCCACTAGAAGTGCTGTGAGGGAATTGTTCTTGCTCTGCATAGGAGCTGCTAATTTTTTTCTTCACTTGCAGCACAGAGTGAGCTTCAAATTTAACTGGGTTTTGGCTCCTTTAAGAAGTATTTCTTTCCCTATGGAAAAACTGCCAGATTGTGAAACGTGTATGTGCTCTGTGGGAACAGAGAAATTTCACTCCCTTCACCTATTGATTTCCATTTCTTTTCGGGGCTTCCTGATTGACAGGCAAATTAAAGGGGTAAAAGATCATCATGGAGTTCACCACCCTCTAGGGCTATGTCTTGCAAGCCTTAATATTGTGCCTGGCTTAGCACTGTCCAAACTTTTAGAGGAGTTAGTTGAATTGGCATCAATAATTACTGCACCAAATGAGAAGCTGCAGCATCACTAGGGAGCGTGCTCTCCCAGTGGATTGTAAATGTTTTATTCTTCATTATCGTGTTGTCATCCAACCCCCTCCACTTGGGGATTTGTCTGCATTTATGATAAACTTCTGTTTTCAGGAGCTGATAGCTTGGCTGTAAGATTTCTCTGGTGACTGAAACTTGGTACGAAATGCCTCTGCCTGGAGAGCAATTAAGGCAAATACAAAATATGGGTAAAACATGCTCCAGTTTACTTAGATAATGTGTAGTACCAAGGCAAAAGAACTAAGTGTTTATATGGGTTCATAACAGTTCACTGTGTAGAAGATAAGCTCCTTATATTTGGGGCTGTTTAGTCTAGAAAACAGGAGACTGAGTGGGGATCTTATTAACAGTTACAAATATCTAAAGGGTGGGTGTCAGGAGGTTGGAGCAGCACTTTTTTCTACTGTATCGAGCAACAGGACAAGGGGTGATGGGATGAAGCTGCAACACAAAAGGTCAACTTAAATATAAGAAAAAACATTTCACTGTGAAGTGAGGGAGCCCTGGCCCAGGCTGCCCAGGGAGGGTGTGGAGGCTCCTTCCTTGGAGAGCTTCAAGACCCACCTGGACACATTCCTGTGTGACCTGATCTAGGTGAAGCTGCTTCTGCAGGGGGATTGGGCTGGACGATCTCTAAAGGTCGCTTCCAGCACTATCATTCTTTGATTCTAAGGTGTGTAGGTCGTGGTTCTCACAGGGGATTCACAAGCACCCTTTGTTGGTCATTGCCAAATTTAGATCTCTGCCCAGTGATATGAAGATTCCACTTGTGAGATGCTGCCTTAGAGAACAGGATGAATGTATAAGTAATAAGTGTAGTTCTCTGCAAGCACAGAGTTTTGCACAGAGTTTAAAGCACTGCATATGCAGAGTTGGTCTTGTGGTGCGAGTCAAGTTTGTTCTGATGACTTTGCTACTGTGGGACACTAGACCTGTGCTGGGCATTGCTTGTTTTGTAACTACAAGTCCTTTCCCTTCCAGCGGTGGGTTCTTGACTTCCTGTGAGGCTGAGCTGCAGGAGCTGATGAAGCAGATTGACATCATGGTGGCTCACAAGAAGGCTGAATGGGAAGGACAGACACAGGCTTTGGAATCTTGCCTGAGTGTTAGAGAGCAAGAACTTGCCTCTGCCAGGGCTGCTCTGCAGGAAAAATATAAGGAGGTATGTCAGGTTCATACTGTGTGTTTTATATGTTTATTTATATTGTATTATGTTGTATTGACTGAACCTGAATTTCAGAGCTGGACTTTTGGTATTGTTTCATCAGGTTGCTTTGGTTGGATTTTTTTTTCCCTAATATTTAAAAGCTGACTCAAAAGAAAGGGGTTAACTTTTAGCAGATAGCTGTGCTAAGTGACACAGGAGCCTGTCTCATAGCCAGAAATTGGCAACAGAATCTCCAAAGGAGTCTTTTGGAACAAGCTGTGTGATTCATGATTCAATGAAAGTCAAGTGGTCAACTCCCTAAGGCTTGGTGGAAGTCCACAGATTGAATTGTCAGAGTTTCCAGAGAGAACTCAGAGACACCAAATCTGGCAACAGCAGTAATCAACAGCCCAGTGACCTGCAGTCATTGGTAGAAAAAGCCTTTGATAGTGCAAACTACATCAAGGTATTGCTGGGACATTCTCCAAGGACTGTTTTATGCAGCTCAGGTTTTGGAGCCTTTAATTAAAGGCCTGGGGGAAGTGCAAAAAAATTTCCTGTCAGTGGAGACTATATCAGTAAGTGAAGTTTTTTGATGTGGACCATAAACTGTCTCTTGTGCACATGAAGTGATGCATCTTTTCTTGGATCAGAGGAAAGCAGCAGGAGGCTGGGTGGCTGCATCTCAAGATCCAGCCACGTTGACATTTTTCTGAAAGCGTTTAAAATTTGTCCTCGTATTTATAGCTGCTGTGTCCTGCCTTTCATCAGATGCTTTGCTGCTAATCGTGTTTTGTCAGCTCTGATGAAGTTGCTTTGACTTCTTGGGTTGAAAGTCAGCTGATAACTGCACAAGCAGTTGGGTTTTTGGGATGCTTGTACCCCAAAATACTACATCCTCAAAATTACCCAAGAGCTGCTTCTTAGTAATTTAGTGACTGTCAGTAATTTGGTGTGGAATCTAGTAAAACAAAGAGAAATGTGACAGCCTAGCAGTGGGTTAAGAGCTCTGTAGTTTCTTGTTAAGGTGCTGCTTCTGGTCTGCATGGCAAATTCTGGAATGAATGTCTTCGTTATTAAATCTGGGGTCACGGCACAGGATTTTCATTTGCAAGAACTGGGACTTTGATCATACAGATTATCATACTGAACTATTGGCATCTTTCAGGAGTCATTTACCTCTCCTACTGCAATGTATATTTATGAAATTAAAACTAATCCAGTACCTTCTGACAACGAAGTCCACTTGTGTCCTTTCGTTTGCTTTCTAACTCATTCAGGTCGGCACCTTGCGTCGCCAGGTGGAAGACTTGGAAAAAGCTAAACAGGACATGGTTAGAGAATATGAGCAACAGCTGAAGAAATTTCAAGAGGAGGTGAGTTGCAGAAAGAGAAAATTAGGTTTTTAGTTGTGAAATGATGTGCTGTCTGATACATGAAAGGCTTTGCGTTATAATGACATGGTTTGAAAACTTCTTTTAGTGTTGATGCTCTTAATAAACAAGAGTATTGAACATAGACAATAGCTTCATTAGGGCTGTTTTTTTGCACTTAGAGGGACTTGGTGATGAACAGAGAACTGTTGGGAATAGAAATGTGTGGTAAATGTATCGGTACAGTTTTCATCTGTTAGACATCTCATGAAATTAAAAGAGGGCGGTGGTGTAAGTGGCCTTGATGGGATGGAATCAAAAGATGGGGATGGGATGTAGTCTCTCATCTTTTTGCCTCTGTTGGCTCTGTATTGGTAAGGATTTAATTCTCTCAAGGCATATGAGTCTTGGTACACTTAATAAAAACTAAGTATACTTGGTAAGTATTTTGTGAAAAGAATTTCAGAGCTTTCATGTCAGAGAATTTATTGACTGCAATGTGGAATGTCCTGCAGGTGGTATAATAGCATTCCATGTTTGTGCCTTCACTCCTGGCCTTTCTCCACCTGCTTGTCAGTAGGAGTGAGTGAAATGGTATGAACAGCTAGTACAGCATTGCCCTGTTTCCTCTGGAGACTTGGGCCTAGTTCACGCTCACTGTAAGCTGAAAGGTAATTTGGTAGTCTCTGATGACAAAAGGCATCTGTCCTCATTTAAACCACTTTGCCATTCAGTATGACAATCTTAGTTCCCTAGATGTTCTCACTGGAATTGTGGATAAGCAAAAGCTTAACAAAAGCAAAGCAAAGCTGAAGTGCATTGGCAGATCTGCCTAAATTGCTAAGGCTAAAAATAAGTGTTTGTTGCGGCCGAAATTGCACAATGTTGGTATTTTACCCACATGGTATTAAAGTAGATGACATTGAGCTCCAATATTCCACAGTCTTCTGTTCTCAGTACTGTTGGGGGAAGTTCTTTCTGTCTCAGTTTACCACCATTGCCAGAAAAATTACAGGTACAGTGTCTGAACTCACTGAGGCTGTGGAAAGAAGAAACCTGTGCTTGTAATCTTCTGACATGCGTGGCAAAAGATGTTGGTATATTAACTTGAAGCCTGTGTGTCTGTCCATTCCCACTGAACATGCCTAAGTACTTTGCATGCTCAGGGTTCCAGAGAACCTTTTGTGACAAGTGTATGAAGACCTTTTTATCTTCTCCCAGTATTTCTGTTCATCCCCAGGCTTAGCTTTCTCCATCAGTAGAATGGGAATGGTGACTGTCTCACATTCATCTGGCTGCTTGGAAGCTTTGTATTTAATAGTCAAGTTGGGTGGAGCTAATCAGATGGAAAATTCCATACGAGTTTTAAGTGATGATTTGCACAAGAGGGTCATTTGAATGTCAAGAGTTTTGTCCTCGTTCCTGCTCCTGATGAGAGTTCAGTGCTCTAGCAGTAGGCGTAGGAGTGATATTTTCTGTTGGCATTCTCCACTCATTGTGAAATACGTAGTGTATCTGAGCAGAAAGTGACAGATAAAGTAGTGTTGATGTTATGGGTAATGGCAATTCTCAAATCTCCCTTCTCCCTCTAAGCAGAAGAGTTCCAGTTCCTACCTGGGCTTCATGAGTGTATTTTAATCACACGGGAGGTTGTGCCTCAGTGTAGAACTACCTCCCACCCCACATGTGGTATGCTGTGTCCCACTGTATGAGGAGATGAGCCACAGGTACTGCCTGCTAGCACTGCACCTGGGAGACACCTGCAGAGACAGGGCTGCCATGCGCTTGCTGGATAAGCAGCTTCCATCATCATGGAAACCTCCATCATCAATATTTTAGTCATGTTTTAACAGTAGTAAGACAGAGGTCTAATTAGAGCTGCTGATGTCACGTCTTCAGTGACATCTTGCTGCTCTTGTACAACTCAGCACATTTTGCAATCCTGTCAGTATAATAGGCTCGTTAGACAAATGGAAGTCTTCACTTGCAAGCTGTGTGGCTTTGATTAGGGGAATTGTTTGTGTGAGGCTGTTTTTGTGTGCTTGCTTTCAAAGTGCTGTTTAATTCTTGCCTTGAGGCCTTGAACAAAGTTGTTTCTCTCACGGAGTTCTTTGCAGTTGTGTAGGCTGAGGAGGAGCTATGAGAAACTGCAGAAGAAACAACTAAGAGAAGCTAACAAGAGGCAAGAAGGGGAGGAGCAGTTTGAAATGAGCCGACTGACCAGGAAGCTGGAGGTATCTAGTGGAGAAGAAAGTGCTAATTACAGTTTGTATGTATTAACTGACTTTGTGGGCTTCACTTGTGACCGAGTTGTCATCTAGGAAGTGGATTATAAATCCTGTTTAAAAAGTGCTCTCCACGTGTAGCTCTTCTGAGCTGCTTGTGTCATAAAGGCATTTTCCTGTGTTGGGGCCTCTGAGGACACAGAATGCTGCTATTCTTATTTTTTGAGTAAATAAAAGAAAGAAGGTGCTGCAGGGCAATTAATGGAATGAACTGCAGTGTGGTGAGGTTGTTATCTCATGTCCTTGAGGAGAAGGGAACAATGTGTCAAACTTCTTCTCAACTCTGTCTCACCTTTTAATCTTTCAGCTCAGCCACACTCCACCTTCTCCTGCCGTGCCCTGAAGATGTGGTTAACAGTCACATCTGACTGATGTAGTGTCCAATTGCTGCAGCAGAGATTAGCATTAACATTCTCTAGTTCACTTGTCATCTCAGTGATTTCAATAGCAACATGTTTTGGAAGCTAAAGCCAGTCTGAATTGTTAAGCCTCTGACAGCAAACCCATGGAAGTAACCGTGGATCTTTTAGCACTTAACATTTGTAAACAGCCATAATTGACACCGACGTTTTAACTGGGGAGGGGAAGAAACACAGCAAGCACAGTGTGTGAGGGGTTTTACACTGCTGAGTTGGTGCATCAAACAACTGGCTAATGGTTTCCCTGCTGTGGGGAAAGGTGTGTGAGACGTGGTGGAGAGAGAAAGCAAACGTGGAGTTGAACTAGAAGGGGGCCTCGTCAACTGGCTGGCCCTGCTGCTCCAGCCACCCCTGCTGTCCTTGCAGGAGTTTCGTCAGAAATCACTTGCCTGGGAGAAGCAGCGTTTGCTTTACCAGCAGCAGGTGGCATCGCTGGAGGCACAGAAGAAGGCTTTGGCTGAGCAGTCTGAGCTCATTCAGGTACAATTAATATCTGCTCAAAGTTTTTGTTTTGTTTCTAGCAGCAGGGGGGAAGGGAGAGGGGGTGGGAAGAGGGAGAGACTAATGAAATCTCTCAGGCTTGAATCCAGTTTAGGTTGCCATTGAAATGACCTTTAATGCCCTGGTGGAATAAGGTTTACTTGTATGAGTGCTGTGTGGAAAAAAGATCTGGAGTCTGTCAGCAGAGGTTAGATAAACCTTGTGCAACTCTCCCTGTCACCCCTCCAATTACTAGAGAGGACAGGAGGATGAAGCTTTCCCTAAGAGGCAGAGACCACAGCATATAACACTTTTAAGTTAGCTGTTACATCATGTTGTCTTGTTCAAAGCTGTGTACCTGCCAGTAGCTAAATATGTACCTTGTGGGTCCAGCTCAAAGGATAATGTTGGAAAAAAGTGTTCCACAAAGCACTGAGGTAACAGATGTTTTCAACCAGACAATCCCCCCTCTTTTCTTTTTGTTTAAAATCTCTTAAGGGCAAGAAGTAGTGAGGCTGCTTTTCCCAAAGAAGCTGGTCCTTCAGTGAGTTAGTGGTGCTGCAGCAGAGCAAGATGAATTGACCTAGAGCACAGCTGTGAAGTCACACTGACACAATCACAGCAGACACTGATAAGAAGCTCGTGCTGGGGGCTTTACACTTAATGGGCTCCTGAGTTGCTCTTGAGTGGAAGCTCCTGCAAGGAAGAAGGTTGTGATGACAGGATTGAAACTGACTCTGACAGGGCCTTTGTGAGAGGCTGACACTAGTAGATCTACACATGCAGAGAGTCATTGAGCAGAAGGTCTTGTATCATTGATAGCTCAATTGTCTGGGAACAGATGTGTCCTTGGAGTGCATGCTGCTATACTGGAGCACAGAGAAACCCTTCTTGCTGTGCAGTAGAAAAGCAGGAATGGGGGGAGATTTTTCCCTAACTGGTCTAGATGACTTAGATAAACAGGTACCTTGAACAGGCTGCCTGAATCCTCGAGTTCTTTGAAAAGCTCAGCATGAAAGTGCTATTTGTTTGCCTTGGATGCTTCTGTGTGTTTTGTATGTTTGGTTGGTTGTTTTTTTTCTAGCACAAAGTCAAGCTGAGATCTGAGACCATGCAGCACTTCCCCTTAGCTGGCTTCCCCCTGTATCTCTCTGACAGCTTAGGAAAGCCTGGCCTTCTTCCCCAGTGATGGGCACCTTCCTGTAGCACTTGCGGCCTGTAAAGCCAGCAGGTGAAACTTGGAATTCTGTGCTGTCCTGCATGTTCTGTGGCTGGAAATGGGAGACAGCTGAAACATTGTCTTAATGCAGAAATAAATATTCAAGGAGCCTGCTACTCTGGTTTCTTGAGTGAAGAAAGGCTCTTCTTTAAGCACTTGCCCCTCCTGATTAAATTCTCTGTCACGATTATTCAAATAGTGAAAAGGTTGTAACCAGATATGATACCACAGGCTTCCAAATGCACAGTTCTGTGCTTTTCTGAGTCAGGCAATAAATCAAGGCACCGAAGGTTCTGAAGCTGGCAGAAATTGCTACTCCTAGAAATGGGGAGTAAAAGACTACTCAAATGTCTTGGTTCAGCCTTTAAAAAAAAGATCACAAAGTACTCTGTGAAAAGAGAACATAGGAACTGAATATTCTCAGAGGCTTGTGTGAGAGCTGGCTTGTTAAATCTCACTAGCTAGCTGTGTGGAAAGAAACGCTATGAAATAAAGTATTGTGCTTATAAATAATAGAGCTTGTATTGTTTTGCTAGTCATAAAATTCCTTATAACTTTTCTTGCCTGCCATGAAAACATGGAGACATTCAAAGTGAGCATTCTTGTAAGCTGTTAGAACCAGTTATTTATGCATAAAGTAAACCATGACTGACTGTTAAACCCAGTTTGTGTGATCTCTTTGGTGGCTGTGGATTTTTCTTCGTTGTGCACCAAGAGTTGCTTTCTGTCCTGGTGTGGAATTAACAGTGGGATCATCTTTAGCTTGTATATGGTATCTATAAAGCTATTTAGGTGTTCCTTACGTGTTGCAGTTTCTCCTGGTCTAGCCATAGGTTAGTGATCAAAAAATGGGAGACAGCTTTGTTTTCACGTAGTTCATCCTCAGACAACTGGAGTCACTTGAGATCCCCTTTTTGCAGGTTCTCTTTGAACCCCTCTGGGAATCAGAAGTCTTACTCTTTTAATTCTGCTTGCCTTTAGAAGTTTCACCCATCGTGTAAGCCTGGAACAATACTGCCCCTAATTCTCTGAGAGGTAGCGTTGCTTAGTTTGAAAAGGTGGCTCATTAGACAAATAAATGAGTGCTGGTTGGGAATGTACTTTTGCTACTCTGTGTTTCCTGTCATTTAACTTTAATGCAAACCAATTGCTCTTGGCAGACTCAGCTGGCCAATCGGAAGCAGATCCTGGAGTCGGTGGAGCTGGCCAGCCGCTCAGAAATCCAGCACCTAACCAGCAAGCTGGAGAGGGCTGAGGACACCATCTCAGCCAACGAGCTGGAGGTGCAGAGGCTTAACATGAGAGTGGACAACCTGACTGAAGACAATCGGATGATTCTGGAAGATCAGCAAAGAGTTCAGGAAGAATTAAGGCAATCCAAGAAAATGATAGAGGTCAGCAGAGGCGCTGTTAGGAAATGGAATAGAAAGTAGCAGGGAGGCTCTTCATCCCAGAGCTCCCATCTCTTTCTACAGCCTTTGTAAAGTTCCTGATTGGCTTCAAGACTCTCTTTGTACCTATGTGGTGCTCTGCAGTATTTCCAAGAGTTCCTTAAATATCTGATCAACCTCTCATCGCGTTACAGCAAACCCATTTGATCCATCTTGCACCTCTCCTTCCTTCTCCCTCCCATGCAGGTGCTACAGGATGAGAAGATGGAACTTAGAGCCACTTTGCAGTCTCAAGAAGATTTCATTGACAGCTCCAGGATGTACCAGGAACAGTTACAGAAAGACCTGGACAGGGTGACTGAAACTCTTCGCACAAAAGAGCTCCTCATCAGGTAGTGTCTGTGTCTGACTGTGTTCAGCTGCTCTTGAATCCAGATCTAGAGTTGAGATTTTCCCACTGAGGATGGTAGAAGCACTTCCACACAACTGGATGTGTGTTGCTTGATATACAGAATGGCACACTGTGGATTCTCACAAGTGCTGTGCTTCCTTGCAGCATTTGCCAAACTGCAGTACTTTTGAAATCAACTGATACTAAGGGAAGAATGTGGAAAGAGTCAGCTTTCTGCTTGGCTGGGTTTCTGGGTGCAGCACAAGGCTTTTGAGGCCTTTTTTCTCCCCTCCTCCCCCGCTCCAAGCATTTTCAGTCAAGTGCTGGGGCCCTTCCAGGGTTTAATAATGTGCTTATTAACAAAGGTGA
This sequence comes from Urocolius indicus, assembly GCA_013401255.1. NCBI lineage: Eukaryota > Metazoa > Chordata > Aves > Coliiformes > Coliidae > Urocolius > Urocolius indicus. The sequence continues at coordinate 30,824 of WBNH01005888.1, forward strand.
AAGTTCTCACTGATTTAGTGATGTCAGATTAGGGTCTTGGTACGTTAACTACATGTGAGCCCTTCTGCACTGGCAACATGGAAAAGTTATAGGGTTCTGATGACCGTGTCAAAAGGTTTGGCATGTGTTACCACAGCCATGCTGCCTCTTGCAGGCTGGGTGTCAGCTAATGGCAGGGAAGCTGTCTGGATCAGGCAGCCCAACAGCAGATAGGATGGAGTCTTTTTTTTAATCAGCTCCCTGAACTCAGACTTGGGACTGTCATCCTGCTGGTTTGTTTGCTTATTCACAGTGCACACAGGTGTCACCTGCTGCTGGGTTTTGTGTATTTTTCAAAGAGTGCCAAGCAAATGATGGTTCCATTCCCTGTATGTGTGAACTCTGACTTGACTGCACTGAGATTAAAGTTTATGTTTCTGCTTCAGGGCCTTGGAGGAACGTTTGCAAGAGAAACAATTGTCTTCTCCCGGGCTAGAGCTGGAGCATCTGCTACTGCAGCTGGATGTTGCCCAGAAGAAGGAACAGCACTTGGAGTCAGAGGTGACTCACCTTGAGAACAGGTAGCCACCTGCTTGCTTCCCCTGGGACGTGCAAGGAAATGTGGATAATAATGTTGTGTTATCCTTACATATTGTGTTCATCAAGTTAACTAGTCCCACTGATTTTTTTTTGGTAGGCTTATTTTAAATATCAAAGGGCTAAAGAAATCAAATGCTATTCATTTTACTGTGCAATAGACTGTTTTGCTAATTGGTTTCCTACTTTTCACTGCACTCTGTGGGTGGTTTTCAGTGTTTTAGCTTGTGCAGGCTTGGCACCTTCACTCGTAATAGGTTAAGGAGTCTTTGTTAGTCAGCTGGTAAGAACCAGATCTAGACCTTCCAGTTAAATAAGAATTGTAAACAACTCTTCCTCTCTGAGTTTGTGGTTTTCAGACTGATGTTTGCATGGGAAGTTTGCAATCTTAGTATGGTAAAGCAGCAACCAAGAAACAGCTATTATCTGATAGATCAGCTTCGTGATCTCTTTTGAAGTGATTTTGGCAAACAAAACCAAAGGGTTGGGAAGGAACTTAAGGCTTAAGAGCCTGACTGCTGTTACAGTGGACATAGGAGACTGCTTGGAAGATCAAAGTTTCTCTGATCATATCCTCCTTCTTGGGGTATTCTAATCTGTAGTTTTACATTTGGCACCCAGCCTGGTGTCTGCAAATGCAAGGTGTGTACAGCTGAGTGAAGAACTGGATGACAGTATCAAAGAGCTGCAGTCAATGGAAGAGCACCAGACTGAGTCACAGGCAGAGATTAAAAAGGTAATGTGGCTTTGTTCTTGGAGAGTGGGAAAGGCACTTGTGGAGTCAGCTGTTCTGGTGTGTGTCATCTGCCTCAGCAGGGTTAGCAAAGCTCCTGGGAGGACCAAAGGCCAGGAGTGGAGTGGAGGCAGAGATAGGCTGACCTGGCAAAGAGGGAGCTGAGAGGACAGCTTTGCAGGTTTCTGGATGTGGCTGTGCAGTTTGCTTTGTGAGCATCCCTTAGGCCTATCCCTACATCACACAATACTTCTCTGCAGTGTGGGGATTCTTGAGTTAGTGCTGGAGAGGCAAATATGCAAAGAGTCCCGAGTTTAAGCCTAATACTGACTCTCGACAGGATGAAGAAGAGAGAGAAAGTGCCTTTTGCTGTAACACGTCCTATTACACTTGAGGCACAGCTTCAAATGTGTCCTAGTCTGTTTGTGAATAAGGGAGTTTGTTTCAGGCTTGGTACCTAGATGTGAGTTTAAGGGCTGGAAGGAATGGAGGAGCCCATCTACCATGAGGCCCTCACCTTACTGGTCTGTGCAAGCCCTCCAAAATGCCTGGCTTTCAATAGTGGGCTAGGAGAGCTTTCCCTTGAGCCTGCTTAGAGAAGAAACCTTATTGGACTTGAATGAAAAATCTCACTTCTGTGCAAATCTGTCCTCCTTTATTCTGGATGCACAGAGCCGCACATCTCGCCAGCCACCCGTTCCTGGTTACACACTGAAACAGCCACGCAGTAAATGAATCTCCTACAGGCTGCTGGGGAGGAAAGATAGATTTATTGTGGTTGTTTCTGTTTTATATACTTGGGAGGCATTGAGGTGACATGGAGATAAATCACCATATGTATAGTATTTACATGGCTAGGCAGAGATCATCTGGTTCCATTTGCTGGAGTGGTTGTAATTCTCAGAAGAATCCTGGAGGTTTGGGTGGTTAATATTTCTGCCTAATGGGATGGAATACTAGGGAAGAAATTATGCAATGTTGTTCTGTTATGTCACTGAATAAATACACAGTGTGCCTCCCAGAATATTGTATGCAAGGCAAGGCTGCCACCTCAAACAAGAGCCTGGAAAACAAGATGAGGTATGGAAAAAGATGACCAAAAGGATGGGGTGGTTTTTACCCAAGGAACAGCTGCATGGAACAGGACATGACAAAGCTGGGAGAGAGATAAATGAGATTGAAAGGACTAAAAATAAAATCATGCCTGTTATGTGGAAAGTAAATAGGGAATGATTATTCTCTCATAATGCAGGGACTAGTGGTCATCAAATGGAGTTAGGAAAACAAAGAGGTGTATTTTTACCCTGTGTATAGCTGGCTTGTGGAAGTTTGCCATGGGTAGCTTTAGTTGCTACAGGCTGATATTGATTCAAAAGACTCAGGACAAATTAATTGTAAAAAAGTCTGGCTAGAGCTATTTAAGGATACAATCTCTCCATCAGGAGCCAGGTTATATTATGAAAGTGTTACCGTGCTTCCCTAGTGACGGTAAACCTTTGACTATCTGTTGTTGGCCACAGAGGCAGAATGGTGAGCTAAAGACTGTCATTTGATCAATTATGGGTCTTCTCAAGTACTTCACAGCATGTAACTTATGTCTTGCCCCAGTTGGCAGTTTATGTTGTGGGAAAAGATTGGGATGAGGTGGCTTTAAATGAAGACTGACAGTGATGCTCAAGGGCTTGTTACACGGAGCTTCTGCTTTTCCACTGCTTAGAATTCACATTGCCCTGTGCAGTACTTTCACTTTTTTGCTGAAACATCTTTTAAAAGCTCGTGGGTGGCGTGTGCATATCTTCCTGCAGCTGAAGGAGCAGCTCTCTCAAGCTGAACAAACTCACAACAGTGAGCTAGAAGGGATGAGGAGGGAAATCTCCGGGCTGACACAAGAGTTACAGCAGCGGGACATCGTAATTGCATCTGCAAGCAGCAACACATCAGACTTAGAGCAACGGCTGAGAGCAGAGATCGAAAGAGCAGAGAGGAAGGCAGTGGAGCACAGGGTAAGGAAGGCAGAAGACTCTTCTACTGTCTCTTTAAGGGATCTGAAGTCTTGGAATGCCATCGTAGACCTTGGCTCTGTTAATAGTTTGCTTCTGTCTTCAGCCCTGAACAATGACTTTGAGACTCTTTTGATGAGATCTTCTAACTTATGATCTTGACTGAATCTATCTTGCTTCTTTCCAAACCAGAAACTGACAGTCCCCCAAGAATTCTTTCAGATCACTCATGGTAACTAGGCCTGGATGATGACACCTTTGAAAGCTGACCTCAGTGACCATGCATGGCCATTTGTGTGGCTTTCTCTATAGGCTCCCCGCAGAACTAACAACCTAAAACTTGCTTTGCACTTGTGCTTGAACTGAGGGTGGAAAATGCCTGTAGGGTGTTGTGGGCATGTGTTGTGTTTGTGCTCTTGTTTCTGAGCTTGTTGTCTGCCTCTTGTCTCCTCAGGTAATTCTGGTCCAGCTGGAAACCTTGAGGCTGGAAAACCGTCGCCTCGTAGAGATGCTGGAGAAAACAGAGTGTGCTGTGCCAGAGGTTTGCATCAGGGACAGAGGTGGGAAGGGACTGGTGCTGTGTGTCACTCCCTGGGAACAGGAGTAGCTTTGCCCAGACCTCTTAAAATGCTTGGTAGAGTTTAGTGAACTTTGAAACTCAAGCAAAAGGGGCAATTTATGAGGAAATAAGGCACAGAAATAACAAGCATCTTGTTTGATCAGAGTGAGCAGAAGACAGAAACAGAGCCATTAGCTCAGCTTCTTCTCCATGGGGTGTGGCCTATGTGCTTTTGTACATTTTGTTATATTTCCATCTTATGCCAGCTTACCTCATACTTCTGATTCTAAATCTATTATGTCCTTCTGACCTGTCTCAGAGCTGTAGCTGCTCTGGTCCTTGCAGTTGCTGGGCTGAGAGCATGTTCCCCTCTTGGTGCGGAGCCATTCAGCAGGGCTATCCTTTCCACTCCAGTTTGCAGCCTGGGAATATGGGTTGGATGTCTTGGGACGGTGTACTGGGAAGGGGCACTGTAGAGGGCTCCTCCTGATCATAGAATCATTTGGGTTATTAAAGCCCTTGAAGCTCCTGGGGTCCCAGCCCTGCCCTCACCCTGCCAAGCCCACCACTAACCCACGGCCCTCAGCCCCATGGCTTTGGGATCCCTCCAGGGCTGGGCACTCCCCCAGCTCCCTGGGCAGCCTGGCACAGGGGCTGACACCCCTCTCAGGGAAACGGTTCTGCCTCAGCTCCAGCCTCAACCTGCCCTGGGGCAACTTGAGGCCGTTTCCTCTGGTCCTATGATTCATGAAGAGACCAACCCCCAGCTCACGGCAGCCTCCTGTCAGGGAGTGTCAGAGAGCCTCCTCTTCTCCAGGCTCAACATCTCCATTCCCTCACTCCCTCCCCAGCACCCTTGTGCTCCAGCCCCTCAGTGTCCCTCTAGCAGTGAGTGGCCCAGCACTGAACACAGCCCTGGAGCTGTGGCCTCAGCATGGCCCAGCACAGGGAGACAATCCCTGCTCTGCTCCTGCTGCCACACCAGTGCTGTTACAAGCCAGACTGCCACTGGCCTTCCTGGCCACCTGGGCACGCTGCTGGCTCATGCTCATTCTTGAGGCTGGGTGAAGCCACCTCCTCCAGAGGGGAGGAGGAGAGCCTGCATGGCACGGATGCAGTCTGGGCAGGCATAACACCTTGAAGGTGGTTCCTTTTAGTGCCTGCCTGAAGGAAGAAATGGCTGGTTTGCAAATTGTATCTCAGATAAACCAGGTTGGATACTTCATGTGTGTTCAGACAGCTGAAAACTGAAAGGGAATACGCTATCAGAGCTTTTATCCTGTCACATCTGTGGGAAGGAAATACTCAGCACCTAATAATAGTTTGAGGCGATTGTCAAATGTGCCAAGTTCTTGGGAAAAGGTTGAACAGAAGCTTGTGGCTGGTGAGATGGAGAAAAACCAAATCTTTCTGGAGGGCTGATTTGAGACTGAAATGACCTAAGGCCCATTCCTTCCTGCTCAAAGTGCCTGCTGAGCTTTTGCCTTCCTGCCTTGCCAAAAGCTTAATAGCAAAATGCAAAGCAAGAAACCTGGGGATGTGTTGTTTGGTTTTGGGTTTTCTTTTAAAAAAAACCACAAGAAACAAAGCAAAAGCCTCACAGCACTGTGGCACAGGAGCTCCTGATTTTGGAGCAGTTCTCCTAATGGACATTTTGAACGTCCTTAGATGCAACAGCAATGAGAATGAGGTAAGCATCTGAATGCAATAGAGTTGGCAAAACAGAAAGTGGGAGTGTCACGGGAGTAGAAACAGTGGAAATGGTATCCACTGAGCCTGGTAAGGAGAAGATGGAGGTAAGCATGTTATTCAGAGTTTGCAAAAGAAGAAACAATTCATTCACTTTCACCAGTGAAAGTTTCTAAAGGACTCTGGGTCATGCCAGGTGGGGAGGTGTATGCACTGTCTTGTGCAATTGTTCCCACAGGCCTTCGCTAAATTCAGGGAGGGAATCTACAGGCGTTGTTGCAATCAGCTTTGCTGGTAGATCACAGGAAAGTAGTTTCACACAGAGTGGATACTGCGTATCAGCTGGTGAGGCCCGGGGGTGTGTGTTTCTTCACCCCCAGAGGAAGTATCTGGCAGAGCCTGCTGCTCAGGCACCCAGGGAGCTGCTCAGGAGACAGTTTATGGGGTGTCACCTGAGTGTTCCCAGCTTTGGCTGAGAGGTGTGCACCTTAGCTGAGATAAGATCACCCTAGAGTATACAGCTGGAGAAGAACTTGAGGTTATGTAGTCCTTCTCATCATCCCAAGGCCAGAGACGGATACATCTGAACTCTTCTTGGTCTGTACTTCCCTGCTTTCAAAAGCATCCAGAGGTGAGAGGGACTTCCCTGCCTAGGCAGATCAGCACAGCTTGTCTGGAGGCAGGCACAGTGAGGCATATGCCATTGATCTGCTCTTGTGAAAGCCTTGAACATGTTGCCAGTCAAAGCTGAGATCAAAGGATATGCCTGAAGGAATCACTCACCAGCCTTTGCTCTGGGTTTGACTGTGGTGTCTTGCCAATTGCAAGTTTTGATTTCAGCCCTTCTCTGTCTGTTAGGGAAAAGATGTTCCTGTGGGAGCACTCAGTGAAGACTCTGCTGTGGAACTAAATGCACTAAAAGCTGAGAACCAGCAGCTGCGGAAGGATCTGGCAGAGGCCAGAGCAAAACTGGAGCTCCCTCGGGAGGTCTGTCAGGATGAGCCCCAGGGCACTGCTCAGCACGTGCAAGACAAGGAGCCTGAGGCTGGGGATGTGCAGTGCAGGTGAGTGTTCCGTCACCCCGAGGATGCTGCTTCCTTATTAGGAAGGGAGAGCAGAGGGTGTGGCGATGTGTGGCCTTTCAGTGATGTGTTTTACATGTAGTGTCTGTCTCCAGCACATCGTGCTTACAGGAGAACACCAGGGCTGGTTTGGAATCTGTCTTTTTGCTTTATGTAGTGCAGGAGCTTCTAGTCCCAACTGGCTTGTGTTCTGCAAAGCCAGACTGTGTTTGACTGCCTTTTGCCTGCCTGTGCCTTTTTCTCTGAGAAGCAATATGTGCCCTTTTTGGTGAAGGGATTAGATCTGACCCAGGTGCCTGTGCTCCCTCTTCTGCACTACCAGAATATGCAGACTGCAGGTTTTTGGTATATATAATAGCAGAAGAGTGAGAGAGAATTCCCTAAAGACTAGATGGGTCTCTGGAAGTCCCATAGAAAGGAGAGCCAGTGGGATTGCCAGGGCTGTTAGTAGTAAAATCTGTGTTGTTATCTCTGCACACGCTTTTGCTGATATTCAGCTACCAAGAGGTAAACTATCTAACAGTTATGTGTTCAAACCTGCCTTCCAGGCCAACTGGGGAAGCACAGCACAAACATGATGAACGAGCAGAGACAACAGAGCACAAGCCTGAGGAGACTGTTCAGCATCGTGAAGGGGAGCCCCAGAGGCATGAGGCTGCTGAAAAGGGAACTGTGACCTCTGAGAAGGGTGAGCTGCCCACTCAGAGCTGCAGGAAGAACTGCTTGGAGTCACTTACTTTGGGCACCTCTCTGGAAGCAGATACTTTGCACCAAGTGCTGGATGGAAGCAAAGATTTTGCAGATGAAACGTCTAAGCAGTCCATCTCAAACCATCAGAGAGAACCTGTGTTTTTGGTAAGCAGTTGAGCAGAAGCTGGTTGCTTTTTGAGTGTATGATTTAGCCTCATAGAGTATGTGACTCTGTAAGCAACACATCAGACTTGAAATGGAGATAAAAAACACTGCTGGATGGTTAATACAATGGGAATCATATGGTTATTCTTCAGAACCCTCTGGACAAGGGCTTTGTGTTTGGTGTAATTGCTAAGCTAATTCCAGCAGCTCATGGTTCTCTCCATACTGGTGCTGTACAGCAGTGAGTGCCGTGAGCTGCCTTGTGTCTTGTTCTGCCTCAGCTCTTGGTTTGGGTCTGTGTTGGGGGCTGGGTGTGGATGTAAAGTACTAAGTTTTCAATGTACAGTTGCTGATGATGCAAGGCTGTATTCACTGTAATGCATAGGATGTGTTTGACCCCTCTGAATGGGACTGCCAGCAGTCAGCACACTGAACCTAAAGCTACTGATACTGTCTGACAGGAGAGCTGAAGTCAATGCTTTGCTCTACAAGGAGAGACCGTTATTTTTCCCAGTCATTGATTGTATTTTTTGACTAGGAAGCAGTGTGGAGACTTTCTCTGTCCTTTTACCTCAGATCACTTGCCCTGAGGCACTTGCCCGAGGTACAGGAAACTCAAGACTCACACAGCTTCCTCTGGTGGTTCAGATCATCTTATCCCAGTACCCACTGTGTGGGTTGACTGGGGCAGGGAGGGGAATGGAAGAGGGACCCTTCCCTGGGTCACACAGAGTTTTAGTAGTTCAGAGAGGGGAGAATCCTGAGTGCTGGTCCTGCTTCCAGATATGTTGCCCCTTCATTCTTCTTTCCTCTGGTTGTCTGTTGCTAACAGTGCCAAGGACTGTTTTTGTTTTGTGGGGAGCCCAGAGAAGAGTCTCTAAGGCTGATGTACCAATAAGTGAAAGTTTGTAGGTTCAAGTTCTGATGAAGTTTACTACCAAGAGTAGGACTTGATTGTTTCAAGGAGCTTGTGGGCATGTCCAGAAAACAAGTGTTGGGAGCTTAAGGAACTGTAACATTCTAAATGGAAGCTCTTCAGATTGCAGGCTTGGAACTGGAATGCAAACAGTTCAGGGTCTTCAGACCACTTCAGGGTCTGAGAAGACTTGATATTCAGTAGAAGAGAATGGGCTGCTGTTTGTTCTGAGAGGTACACATAAGGTTTTTAAGGAAATGCAAATGTTTCTCCTGGTATTGAGTGAGACTCCCTGCTTGTGATCAGACTCTAGTGTCTTTAACAACATGAAGAGAGGGGAATTCTCATCAGTGGGCAATAGCTGAGTGGGAGAGATTTGCTTGTTGTCTGCAGCCTTCCTTCTGCTTCCCTCTGTTCTAGGCTGTTGACAAACTATGAGACTCCAGGGTTTGGAAATAACCAGCTGTCTTGCCATGAGACTGAGGCACGTTTCCTGTAACAGAAAGCAGCTCTTGGTGCACAAGCATAAGACTGGAGTGCTTAGTCTGCCCAATTAGACAAAAATGGCACCAGAGCCCTTTAGAAGCACGTTTAGTTGTGTGGTTCGTGGGTCAGCTGTGTTTCTGTGTGAAACCTGGAATGAAGGAATACCTGACATCCCTTTGTTTCCCTTTAGTGTCCCCTGCCTACAGCTTCAGTTGGATCCATAGCAGCAAGATACCTGGAAGAGGAAGAACTGAGATCACAGCACATCCTGGAGTGCCTAAATGCTCATGTTGAGGAACTGAAAAAAGAGAGTGAGAAGATAGTGAGGCAGTTTGGACACCAGGAGTAATGTTTTTTCCTCAGTTGGAATGCTGGTTTACTTAGATGGTTCAAAACTACGACGGGGAAGGTACCTGTAAACCAATTGCCATTAGAGCTTGAGCAAGAGGCTGTGTCTGCCAGTTTGAGCTGAATCAGCAGGAGGAGCATTGAGGGAAGGAACTCCACTCTAACACGTTTGATCTGATGGAGGGTATTGCACCACAAACACTTTAGTCAGCTTGCTGTAGATCAAGAAGCTGCCTCAGAGGTACGTGTTGGTGCGCTCGCTCGTGGGCTGGAAGTGTCACAAGATGAAGGTGCCCTTTAGAAGCAAACCATTTGCTAATTTTAATGTAAAGTATTTTAAGTATGTTTTATACATGTAAAAGCACTGAAATAAAACAATGGAGAACCACCTCTTTTCTTGTTCATAAGAGCAATACATGGTACATCTCTCGTGGCTTATCTTGCCTTTTCATCGGGAGCTTTGATGAACATCCTTTCCCTCCCAGTGTGGCCATGTTCTTAATGAAACATAAGGTTCTTTCTGAAGGTTCTTTCCTTTAGGCTACCTGTATTTTCACCAGTTCTTTTCCCATAGTGGAATTTCTCAGTATTTCCTGGTTCTTGCACCTTCTGCCCTTTTACTGTTTGTATGATACCTGGTGTCTGTCTTGCCTTGCATGTTGCTTGAGGTACTGCAAAACAGCTAAGGAATGAATGGCTGAATTCTTATTGTGGACACAGCTCTTACAGAAGAGAGTAGCTGGAACTGGAAGTGAAATTGAATGGGAGGAAAACATGCAAAGAGATGAGATTCATCTGTACAGCAGAGGTAGCTGCAGCTCCTGTGCAAGCTGGTACCAGCCTGCTCTGCATCCAGGCAGTCTCAGATGCTGTCCAGTCAAGTTGAGCTGCTGCATTAAAATACATCTGTGACCTGTTTTGAGGAGTATATTCAGTCCTTCCTCAAGGACAGTAAGTTATTAATGAGCAAACAGAACCTCTTTCCTATAGACTTGCCTTTCTTCCAGGGGCACTCTGCAGTTCTTCCATGGCTGAGCCTTCACAGCCCTTGTCCAGGCAGACCTAGGAATGGAGACATCTCCTGTCCATGTCTGTAAGCTTCCTGTTTTCAGCTTCATTCGGACTTAGAGCAGCTTAATGCTGTCAAGGAATTCAAAAGCAACATATGCATGCAGAAGCCAACTGTTGGATTAGCAGGTGAGCTCAGAAAAGGTGCTGCCTGTCTGCAGGCTCCAGCCTCTTCATGCTATTAACATGGGCCTGACTGCACTCGGCCAAGCAGTTCTATGTTCCAGAGTTCAAAAACATTCGGACCTCAAAGACTCCTTTTATTCTGGAGTTCTTTTGAACAAGGATAAAACCTTCAAATCCACTCTGGATTCTCATTGTGGAGTGTTTGAAATGAGGTGCTGAACTGCCCATGAGTGGGGATAAACCATGGCTGATGTTTGCTTCCATATCCCTTTCCTGCCAATGTGAAGATGTCAAATATCTCTAAAGAAGTGAAAAGCAAAACTGAAGCTGCTTCATTGAAGTAGCAGCTGTAATCCTATAGTGTTTATCAGTTTCTAATACATGTAATAAGTAGATTTATTCAGGGAATAGGCTGTAAAAATTTGACCCCAAGTGATCCCATGAGTCACATTTGGAACAGGTGAACTGCTGAATGGCTTCTGTGTGCTGCAGTATGTGCTGTGTCTTTCCCCATCTCCCTTTGCAGAGGTACAGTGCTGCAGGGTCATGTGCCTGCTGCTTTTGGAGCTGCTGTGCTCCAATGGGACAGGAGGATAGAGACTGAGCAGTTTCCTACTCTCACTGTATTGCTCCTTTTGAAGCATGTGCCATTCTCCCAGCCAGCAAGGAAATAGCAGCACATCTGATGGTATCCTAACTGCTTTTGTTCCATGGGTGAGGAAGCTAGCTCCTGAGTAGATGAGAGTACAGAGGTACACTTGCCACAGATTGAAAAACCTGCTCTACACATACTTAGGTTACCTTCACTGAGAAACAAGATGTCTGCGGACTGATCTGAATTCCTGGCATGAAGCAATTGCACCTCTGGGTGCTGTAGGAATGACAAAAACTGTTCAGTCCCAAGGCCTGCTACTGGAGAGCTCTGGCTGGAATAGAAGAGATGATAGTCCCATGATAATGGAAGAATCAGTTCCAGAGATGTTCTCCTGCTGTTAAGTGTTGGCAGTGCTGAAGAATGTGCATGTTTTATGAGGAGGAGGAGGAGAAGGCTTGTTTATCCTGGAGGGACATGTCACCGCAAGTACAGACTTCTGAGGTGCTTTTATCTGGGGCTGCAGGGTTTCTCAGACATCCTTCTCTGCCTTTGCAGTGTCAAACATCTCATGGAATAATCACCTAGCCCTGGAAGCTTTATAATTAATGAAGCTGCAGAGGGGCTTTTTTGTGTCTTTGAATTTGTGCCTTCAACAGCACTAAAGGATTTCTGACACATTTGCAGGGCTGAGCCAGACGTTTGTGTTCTACTTGAAACAAACGTGGACATTTGTTTGCAGCACTTGTGTTTGTACCAGCCCAGCATCTCCAAAGTGGGAAGCTGTTGCAGGCTCTGCCTGTCTTTAGTGTGCTACAGATGTTCTTCTGTGGTTGTGACAGGGCTTTGTATCGCTCTGCTTTCGGGACTTAAATGAATCTGCGCCTGGATCCAGGTGTGTAGTTGCAGGTAGGTGAGTTTGGCAGTGTTTTGCCTGAGATCTTGCTAGGTAGGGGGCAATAGTGTATCAGCTGTCCTCTCTCTGCTCCCTTGGGATAACTTTTTTCCCTCCCCTGCCATCTTGAGACAGAAATAGAGCATGTAGGGTTGGAGAGAGACCTTGTGAAAGGCACTTCACTGTGGCTGCCCACTTGTGCCTGTTTGTGTAAGTGAACATCAAGTGTCTGGTTTCATGAAGGATGTGTGTAGTTTGGTATCTCTGACTGTTGTGAGGATCAGTAGTTTTCTTTAGCTCCTAAGCTCTCTGGGATGCCTCTTTATCCTCCTATTGTAAGAAGTGATGCATTTGACTGGATCAGCTTGACCTGTAAAATGAAAGCTGTGGGAACGTGTCCTCCCTGCTCTGAAAAATGGCATCTGAGAAAAAAGGATTCTTCTGCTAGGCACCGGGATTAAACCAGAACTGTCTGTGCTTACAGACAAAGTTTGCTTTGGCCTTCAAGGTCTCAGGCAATCAAAAAAAAATCCCCAAGTCTTTCTTGCATCTGTGCTGTTCAGTCTGTGCTGCCATCCAGGGAGCGGATGCCTGCTGGGCTACAAGGCTTGTTAGTGATCCTGCAGGGAGGAGCTGCTGCTGCTGCCAGTTTGTGAGGGCAAAGACACTCAGCTCTTTTTTTTGAGGGGAGGACTTAAACCTACTTTTATGTTATGGAGCCTTCTTGTCTCCAAGTACAAAAAGACCCCAAAGCATTGCTCTACTCCTGGCACAGCAGAGTTAGCTTACACTTTGTGCTTCTACTTGCAACTCGTGTCTGCAGTAGTCTGCATCCTCCTCAAGAGTTTTGCTGCTTGAACCTGGCTCCACGTACCCATACACTCGCTCAACTTGCTTACAACAGCGACTCAGATGTGGTTGCTGGGGTAGAGGGAGGAATGTAGGAGGGCTGAGAGGCAGCGAGCCTATTGCAGACAGGCAGCCCTTTGCTATCCTGTGGAACTTGGGGCTCCTGTCTCTGCAGAGGAGGAGATGTAGGCATAACCCATGGGGTTTGGGTGGAAAAGGGCAGCTTTGGGAGTAGGAAGGTCTATGCTTCGGTCAATGAAATAGGATGCACAAACCAGAACAGGTTTATTTTGAATTCAAGCTCAAACATAATACCTCTGGGGTCATGCTGACACTTGGGGACATCTGAATCATTTCTGCAAGTGTTGCTTGATCCCGTGATGTGTGTTTGTGGTGAGATTCACTAGGAGACCACCTCTCCCTGCTGCATGTAGGGGTTTTCCAAGAGTACAGTGCCAAATAGCTTTTTACATGCTGATAATGTCACTCAGCCTGCTGTTCCACACAACCCCTTTGTTTTTTAGCTGCAGCACTGCACAGGCAAGCGGGAGCAGAGAAAGAGCTTTGAGACCTTTATTCTCCGTGTAGCTGTAGTTCTACAAACACCTCTAGCTTGAGACAGGATTACAGTGTTAATGTTGCAGGAAAAGAAACAAGTGTTTACAATTCAAACACTCTAATATAAAAAGGTAGAAAGGCTTTTGTTTCTCGTGTTTAAGAGTCAGTGTAAAAAGGAGTTTCGCAGTATCGCTGACGTTTGTAAGACAATGAAGTGCACGAGGAAACTTCATCTCGCATCTTCTTCCTAACACTTCTCCCTCCTCAGATGTACTTTGCAACTCAACTAAAGATAAACAGAAACATGGTTTAAATATCCCAAAGTTGCTTGTGCCCAGTTCCTCGTGTCCGGTATTGCTGCTCAAAACCAGGGTGTGCTTTCTTCATCCTGCCCCAGAACTAGGTGGATTCCTCTCGGGGTAGCTGGTGTAAGACTTTGCTTATGGTCCATTGCTTGGAAACCAGTAATCCCTGCTGGCACAGGATGAGCTGTGGCCGGGCATTCAGTTGTTTTCTTCAAAGTGATGGTCTGGATGGTACTACTGAAACGCAGGTGAGGGGTTTATTTCATTTCTCCCACTGCTGCTCCCCTTCTTAAGAGGATTTTCTGCTTTGAACTTCTTTGAGCCCGTGCTCTTGCACAAGCCTGCGAGTGTCGCCCTGCATTCATTGGCAGAACAGATCGGATGGAGAGAGTGAGCAATCTCCTAAAGTCGGTTTTGGGCACATTGGAGAGATTGGTTGGGGCGGGTGAGGGAAAGAACAAGGAAGGGCCGTTACTGGTTCTCGACTTCGTATTTCAGGACGTGCGAGTAGAAGCTGTGGTTCGCGTTCTCGTGCACCATCACAAACACCTCCCTGCAGCCCGAGGTGTTGCAGGTTCCCTCCCAGCAGCCCCTGTTCTGGGTGAGAGGGTAAGTGTTCTCAGCTTGAACCAGCACCTTGGCTATCCCGGCCATTCTGAGTTTGAACTGGACGTTGCGGTTGGCCGGCAGCAAGCCGGAGAGCGGCTCCAGGATCTCGTAATCTTCCAGCCACTTGCTGTAACTCTGAGGGAAAGCTGGCCACTTCACTTCAGTGTTCAGGCAGCTGATGAGGTAGTTGAAGATGTAGTCGTAATTGCCGGGGTCTGACTTCTTCTTGGCGTAGATCTTGAGGACGAAGCTCCCCGCGTGGGGAAGGTGGATCTTCAGCTCCAGCTGGTTGCCGCGGCGTGTCTGCATGATGTGCCGCCTGCTCGCGTCCTCCGTCAGCCCGCTGCCGTCCCAGTGCAGCGACGCCAGGACGCTGATGTCTTTGCCCAGGGTGAAGGTGAGAGCGCAGCGTCCGTCATTGGTGTGGATGACGGGGCTGGGCTGGGAAGGTCTCAGGAAGCCCTGGCGCTCCGTCCACCAGCTGGGGCCCACGGGCTGGTGCAGCTCCTTGGGGAAACGCGCGGCCTCGTCCACGGACTCACACTCCACCGTGTACTCCAGCACGCAGCTGTAGACATCTTCTGAGGCTTTGGAAGGCTTGGCAAAGATCTGCAGCTTGTGGCTCCCTGTCGTCTGGGGGTAGATGTCCAGCTTCATTCCGTGCTTTTTCAAAGTCATTAGGCCGTGTTCCTCTGTTCCCTTCAGCTTGAACGAAAACAGCGTGGCAGAGCGACAGTCCACTGACACAGAGGCTTTGCCATTTACTACAACATACAAAAGGAAAGAAGCTGTGTGGGACTGACTTTCTGGGCATTTTGTTTTTGCATGTACATCCCCAGTTCTGGGAAGGCCATTCTGTCCCAGTGAATTGCTGCTTCTCTGACAGTAAAGACAAAGAGCTGCAATTGACAGGTCATAGCTTGACACTGGTCTAAGCAGACAGCTGACCCTGGGAAAGAATGGAGTGAGGAGTGCCTTTTGTTTTGGAGATGTGCATTTATCCTGTTTTGATATGCACTGAAATGGAGCTGTGTTCCTGCAGAATATAAAAGCCTACATGAAATACAACTGAAAGTGCTGTCAGCCCTTGTGCTCCAGAAAGGTTTAATTAGATATGATTAGATCTGATTGCTAGTCCAGTAGCTGTTCTGAGAAGCTTCAGGGAAAAGTGCAGGAACCCTCCAGTACAGACATACAAGATAATCGACCTCCCTATGAGCCTGTTCCCAAACAGCTTGAAGACAACATGAAGTCCTAAAGTGGTTTTTGACTTGAAGTTTTAACTCTGTGTTCTGAGCATCCACAAATTAGCCATCTCATGCAATTCTTTTAAAAGAACTGAGGAAGGTGATATTAAACGTGGGCCCTGTGCTTCAGTGGTGTTACCTGAACGGTTTTGGGTTAGAAGAGATGCTGGGCTTACTCAGGGTGCTCAGGGCTGCATAAAGAAGTGCCTGTGTAGGCATTGTTCAGTAACTCAAATTTCTGGAGCACCATGAAAGGTTTTTTCATTCCATTTTGGAAGACTGACTTGCTAATATACAATAGCAATACTTCTCATTTTGTACCTCTGAAGCCAGCTGGTAGAGGAACTCATCTTCAGCTGCTGCCTGAAGCTTTCTTTTAAACCCAGGGGGGTACTACAGTTTTTCACAGCTTGGAAAAAGGAGCAGAGAAGGAGAGGGAGAAGAAGAGAGAGAGAGAGAAACCAAATCCTCCTCAGCCCTAAGAGCTTTGAGTGCAGTCTGCTTGCCAGAGCAGAGCTGGAAATGTCATTTCCTGCAGGCAGCATGGTGTGTGGTGGATGTGGGGCTGCAGGAGGGAAGATGCTCTGCAGCTTGCCCTCCCCAGGCTGTTACCTGTTTGGATGATGGCTGTCTCTGGGTGTGCAGTCAGCAGGCCCAACATGTAAAAGTTGCTGCTGTGCAGCATATTCTTCTCAAACTCCTTCAGTGTCAGGGTTGGTTTGAGAAGCTGCCAGTTACTGTTGTCCGGGAAGTGATTGTTAATGAAGAGAGCTGGGTGAGTCAGAAAGTAAAACTCATTGTACCTGGAAGAAGAAGGAAGAGAGGTGAGAAACAGTTGATTCCTCCTTTACACCCTGGTGACGGTTGAGAAGGAGGAAGTCAGAGTGTTTTGGGCTGCTGAGAAATCAAGGTCAGTGGGTTTGCAATTCTCCAGGCAGAGAAGGAACCTGAACTTTAGCCTTCCATATCCAGGGCACATACTGAGCTTTTTCCAGGATATCTGCACTCCCTGCTGCAGCCATGGGCTCCTGAAGAATGAGGGAGGCACTGCTGCTGTCTGAAAGCGGGGACACCCTCTCTCAGGCAGCTGAAAGCTATGAGTTAAGTGCTACGAAGTATTGCATAAACTAGAGATGTACAGGCAAAGGAAGTTTTTCTTTTACAGACTCGTAGAGTCACAGAATGGTGGAGGTGGGAAGGGCCATGCAGAGCTGCTCCAGCCCCTGCTCCAGCAGGTTCCCCTGGCTCAGGAGGCACAGGAATGTGTCCAGGTGGGTTTGGGAACCTCCTGAGAAGGAGCCTCCACACCCTCCCTGGGCAGCCTGGGCCAGGGCTCCCTCACCTCAGCACCAAAGGACTTGCTCCTCCTGTGCCAGGGGAACTGTTTGTGTTCCAGCTGGTGTCCATCACCCCCAGTGTTGTCACTGGACACTACAGGAAAAAAAAGCGTCCCCTCATCCTCCTGACACTGACCCTTTAGCTACTCAGAGGTGTTGATGAGATCCCCCCTCAGCCTTCTCCAGGATGAACAGCCCCAGGTCCCACAGCCTTTCCTTATAATAAAGATGTTTCAGTCCCCTCCTCATCTTTTAGCAGTTCAGGGGCTCGCTGCTCAGGGCTGCTGCGTGTCTGCAGGTCCCTGCTCCATCCCTTGTGTAAGCAGCCCAGAAACCTTGCTCGGGACTTTGGGTCCTGCTGTGGGACCTAAGAGTTCATGTATCGTGCCAAACCCAGCAGCTTTTCTCCTGCCTTTGTGGTAGGTTTCTGTAGTGACAGAGCGAACAGTTCTTTACCTGAAGGTGAACTTGGTGCAAGAATCATCAACAGAACCACTTCCCCAGGTGCTGTCGAGTAGATGCCACCTTCCCTCAAGGTAGACAGCATTCCAGGTATGGTCAGAATCCCCTGTGAAGGTCTGCCCCATCTTGTACCCATACCCCTTAGAGTATCCCGAGAGCTTCATGCACTGGATTCCTGCAATGCTAAAAGGAAACAATGGGAGACTTCTGCTTTAAACCTGTCAGTTTGTGGAAGGATAAAAGGAGGAGCAAAGTCTGCGGAACTTCAGTCAAGTGAAGCAGCTCCATCAGCTCCTCAGGGGCCTCCTTGCATTTCAGTCCCAGGGGGGTCGGGGAGTTTTGAGTGTCCAAGCATATGTCTCTCTGAAACCTCCAGCTTGTGACCCTGGTGCCAGACTGTGCTAGATGCTTAGGTTATTGCACTGTTTCCCTATTTGCAAAGCTTGTTGCTGCCTGGGGCACTGTATTTCTCTGGCTGGGGTGGATCTCTGCACTTTGTATGGCTTTCCTTTAACTGCCTTCCCACAGCAGCCTGGCAGCACCTCTCAGGATGGGCACGTTCTCCCTTCTGACCATTGACATCCTGTAGAGACCACTTTCCTTCCCACAGGGCAGGCACATGGGAGCAGTTGTGGGTAAGGATGCCTGAGGTGGTGTGCAGGGGCTGTTTTCCCTTGCAGCCTTTGCCCAGGAGCTAGGACAGCACATCCCCCTGGAGGAAGGGCCTTTTCTCTTCCCTGCTTTTTGTGTGATGCCCCATCAATTCAGTGTTGTTAGCAGAGGATGACAAAGATGAAGTATGCTTAATTGCTCTCTGTCTTGTTACCCAGTGGCATCCCTTTGATGCTGCCCACAATTAGCCCGTGTAATTATGAATTAAAGACGTGTCTGTTCTCTCTGTCAGCCCAGTGTTCGACACCAGCTGAGATAGCTCAGGCCTCACAGAGTCATGGATGCTGATTTAGTTCCTTCAAAGAGTGTGAGCCTTGTGCTAGCCCAGGGTACAATTGATTAAAGAGCCTCTTTTTAACAAACTACTGAATACCTGTGTTGATGTGTAAATAAGATTTATAGAAGTGCTGTGTTAATAAGCTCTCTGCTGCTGCTAGCAATGGATTCTATCCTTGGCATCTTATTTCAGCATTAATCTAAAATTGCTTCACTTAAGAGATTGTCTTTCGTGTAGGATGGTATTGCCATTTTTCTTTTTCACTGAGAAGCACATAAATGGAACAAGTACCCCAAGTAATCAAGTGTGCACGCTGCAAGGCAAGATTGGCTGCACAACGTGGCTTTGACTCACAAGAAAAGTGATGTTTATGGGGAGGAGAATCATTAACAAGTGGAGATCTGATGAGGGATAGTGGCTGGTGACTGTCAGTGCAGCAGTGCTTGTAGGCAGGCCTGCTTGTTTTACACAGAGGTAAGCACAGAATCACAGAATGGTGGGGGGTTGGAAGAGACCTTTACAGATCATCCAGTCCAATTCCTCTGCTAAAGCAGGTCCCACCTAGATCAGGTCACACAGGAACACGCCCAGGTGGGCTGATTTAGAGGGAAAGTGGTCACTTCAACTTCTCATCCACCCTGAACTCCCACCTGGATGGGTTTGTGTTAGCTTTGTTTATACTCTTCAAGAAAAAGTATCACATCTCTTACATCCTTTCTCAGGTTCTGAGAATCACAACTGCAGAGAGGGCTGATGGAGAGCCAGCTGGGAGCTCACCTTGGGCAGCCTGCAGAGGGAAGACCACGGAGAGGAGAAATGTGAGAGTCCTCCTCCCCTGCTAAAGATGGCCAGCATGGAGGGAGAGGGAGCATGGCAGCCAGCTCGTGTTCAGCCTGGGCTGTTGTGTAGCCACGCTGAGGCACTGCCTGGCACGGCAGGTACTGCCAGCGAGCGTGGTGAGCCTGGAGGGAATGGCCATGGGGAAAGCTGCTGTGGTAGGTGGGCTGGAAAGTCTCTGCCAGCCTGCAGCCGCCTCTCAGCCAAATTTGAGCTGGGCAGTAAATCTGGAGCAACTCCACTGACGAGACTGGTGAGAGCCTGGATTTATGGGGTGTAACTGAGACAGGAGCTGGCCTGGGAACTTTAAGGAAGATTTGATCCTAGGAGTTTGGAAGGGGCCTAACAGGAGCTAAGTACCAAATTCCCACTAATTTCATGGGGATTGGTGTCTAATCCTTCTAGGCTTCTCTAGACAGCCTTGTTAGCTGGGCTATTCAGAGGGAACAGTAAGGAACAAGTTCTCCCCTTCCTTATCTCTGTGCTGTCACTCACAATGAACGTTAGCAAAGCAGCCAGAAGGATTTGTGCTGGGATGAGTTCAAAGTTCCCAAAAGGGAGATCATTAAAGATGCATTTAAACAGTGGTCTCTCTAATGATGGACAGACAAAAGAACTAAGGCTAAACATCCCTTCAAAGATGCTTCACCAATCCTGTATTGGTTAGAAGGGTGACTGGATCTCTGGTCTTGTATAAATTACTTGGTACAGGCAGAGACAGGGTTGAGAAGAACTCCAGCAATGCTTAAAATGGCAATGTGGTGATAGAAGATGACCTTCAGTGCAAGGTGGACTGGAAAAACTGAATTAAGAAACGATTGGCACCGTCTGCTTGGTGCAGCCAGGAGGTTAAAAGCTGTGTTTCTTTTCTGCTTCAAAGAGAGTAGGAAAGAACCTGGAATTCAGTGGCACCTTCTTCCTTTTGAGTTCACATTGACTTTGATGATTTCATCTAAAAGAGAAGCAAATCTGGCTTCTCCAGGGGGAGAACATGGTAGGTAGGTGAGTGTACACTCCTGAGCTTGAAACGAAGGAAAAGTGACTACAGAGAATGGGAAAAGCAAGAGGATTGTGAAACCTGGATTATTTGCAGCCTAACTATGAGTAATGAGCAGTTCAGTGGGCAGATCCCTGGTAGGGAGTGTGGTCAGCTTTGCTCCCAAAGATGCTGCTGAAACCTCTCGGGTGCAAATCATTGTTTTGCCTTCATCATTAATTGTGGTAAGTGAGTTTCTTCCTAAATCCAGACTGCTGGGTTTTCCCTCAGCCACACTTCATCCTTGAGTTGAGCTGTCAGCTGAGAAGCCAGTTCTTGATAAATGTTGCTTAAATCTTGGTCAGGAGCCTGTGTTTCTGCTCATAGCTGTCACACCTGATGGTTGCAAGCTGATGTTTCGTGGCCAGCTTTCCTTCCTGTGGGACAGCAGCCTCAGCTAATGGCAAGAAGCCTGGCTGCCAAAGCTGTGGTCAGGAGTGTCAGCGTGGTGTCTGCATGAGGAACTCTTCTCTCTGCTGGCACTGGGACAAGTAGGACTCAATCAGTGTCAACCGTTGACTTCAGCAGGACCTTTAGGGGGACTCCTGGTGACTGACAAATTGGGCTGTTTGTTAAAGTTGCCTCAACAGGAGATGAGGGGTGGAAAAAGCATGTTGAAACATGGGGTTTTTTTCCCCCAAATTTAGCCATGGAAAACCTTTCCATAAAAAGACTGCTCTCTGCCTCCTACCTTTCTGCTTAGACAGCATGAGAGTTGAACAGCAGGCAAGAAGGAGGGATGAGGAGATCCCCTGGCAAGAAAGGGCTGTAGTTTTTCAGGAAAGGAGTTGAACATTTAGCTAATGTTTGACAAAAGCAATAGACTGAGTGACTGGGGAGGTTTCCCAAAGCACGTAATGAATAATCAACCTGGAACTGAAGAATTGAGAAGTAAACCCACAGAGCCTTTAAATGGTAAAAGATATCCTTGGCAAGACTAAGGGTGGTAATGAACTGAGCATATGCTTTGTAATGAACAGATGTAAATTCCCCTCACTTGTAACTGCTAAGAACTGTTCCATGGGATGTGGTTATAAAGTCATACTTCACCTTATTTCTTCATGTTACCCTTCAGAAAAGCAGGATCCTGTACCGTGGGATACGTTATTGCCTGGAAGCACTCACCACTTCAGCATCTGGTACAGTACTTCTTAACCAATCTGTCCTTTTCCCTGAAAAAGGTGCTTGCTTTGTGGTGCAGACCTTCCCAAATCTCTCCGAATGGTGTGGGAAGCCAGTTGTTACTCACACATGCCAAATAGTAACTGGCCTTTCATTTTTTCCCCCCCAAGCTATCTGGTCAATGGAAGCTGCTCTGCTGAGAAGCTGCTCCCTGGGAGAATCATCATGCAAGCCTACACTCCTAGGAAACCACACCATTACCTTCTGGTGTTAGGAAGCCCTTCCAGGACTTTTTTTAACCTCTTGGACAACCCTTTGTACCCTTGGGCTGCTCCCAAACTTGCCAGGCACCTTCATTGCCTTCACTGCTCCTCTAAGCCAAACTATTGCATGCAGCTGTGAGAGGTGAGGTGATGCTCCTTGCTGTTGGGGGGTGGCTTTGTGCAGTGACCATCTCCTTTCTTTTCTGGGTTGGAGAAATGTGAGTGAGAAGGGATTTGTGCTGCATTCATGTTGAAGGCACTTGTACTCCCTGCCAGGGGAAGGAAGGGGCTGCCTCCTCTCTGAAATGCCTTTGGTGACTTATTTGTGGGAGAAATCCCACTTGTAGTAATATACCTGAAGGAAAAAAGGACCTGCAGGGGAACGGATTTTAGTCACTCCATGCTGACATAGCTGTAAGAAGGGAACTGCAGTGTTGGCCTCAGGGGAGATGCACCATGAGAGTGGCTGCAGAAAGCAGTGGGATGAGTGTGAGGCAGTGTCCCTGCTCCTGGGACTCTGCCTGCCTGTTGCATGGGAGCCTGTTGGAGACAACCCTCCCTTGTTCAAGTATTGCCATGCTTTTAACCTTCACACACAGACACTCCAAGGAAGAACCCTGGCTGCTTCTAACCAAATTAGCTCTGTGTTTTCATCTGCCATTATGTTAATGCAACGCGAAGCTCAGCAGATGGCACCAAGTAAATTATGCTGAGGAGGGGAGGTGGGGGGATGGAGGAGAAAGCAAAACTTGACCTTTCTGGGACTTGCTGGTTTTCCACAGTGTGGCTTGAGAGCTAAAGTCCTGCTTAAAGTCACATCAGGCAGTGCAAAGGCAGACAGAAGAGGCAGCGGGGGTGACAAGGAACAGGAGCTCGCCCTGGCACTGAAGGCTCCTGATCTCCATTTACCTGCACATGCGCTCGAAGAGCCCAGCGTATCCTTCACAGATGCTCTTCCCCCTCTGCAGCACGTCCGTGGGCTCGATGGACGCTTGGCTTTTGTTGTGGTAACCCACCACATCGTATTCTGCAGCAGGGAACACACAGGGGAAGGTTCCTTCAGAAGCCTGAGGCAATGGGCAGCGGGAGAAGGTGCTGAGCAGGGAAACACAGGCCATGGCGTGCGTGTGTGTGACGTGCAAGGACGTCAAGGACAGCTGCTCATCTCTTCTAAGCCTGAGCTGGGATTCAGGGGTTCAATCCACACGGGAGGACAGTTTTGGGGGGTGTTTTAGGGGCTGCCCTTGGGTAGGCACATCCACCAGCTCAAGAGGTCCCCACAAAATGCAAAGTGCTCTGTGTTAGAAGGACTCGGACTGTGGTTCTGTTAAAGGAAACCTTTGAGCTTTGTGCCCTCCTTACAGGCAATTTATCTTTCAAATACCTGGAAAACAGATTGTTGGGAAATGACCTGGAAGGATTTGTTTCAAGTGAGTCATGTTAATACCTGGAAGGGTAGGAAATGGTGGTTAGTTTGAATGAATGCAGGAGAAGAGGCACAGGAGGGTTCCTGCAGCCAGAGCTGGAGGAGGAACTGGGCTGGGAAGGTTAATTCAATACCAACCAACCTTGGCCAGGTCCATAACCTCTTTCTTAAAATATGAACACGTTTCTCTGACAAAGCTCTAAGGAATGCTGTATCAGCTGATTCATCCTCCCTTTAATGCTGTGCAAGAGGAAAAAGACTGGCAACACTCTGTGTGTGTGCTTTGCTGATGAAATGCTCCAAGTGCTGCCCTTCTATCCAAGGGGCTCAGCTGATGGCTGGCTCAGGGGGCTGTGGGTGGCTTTCTCCACCTGGGCTCTTCACTGGGCTGCCAGCAAAGCTGCAGAGCACTTCTGAGGGGTTGGGAGAGCTGGCTGCCTGCACGTGGCTCTATAGTTCTACTAGGAATAATAGCTAAAATGGTTTCTTTTAGTGCTACTGCTGAATGGAGATAGCTGCCCTTTGCAGGTAGGGAGCTGGATTGGGTGTGAAGACACACCCAGGGAGCAGTCCTCTCACTTAAAATCCAAACAAGGAGAGAGTTTGGATGCTCTTTCAGGGTAGAGACATCGCATCTTTGTGAGCCAGTTTAGATTCCTAATGCTGTTTATTTCCCATGCATGTAACCAGGGATCAGTCTCTGCAGGAAGGAAAGAGAACCAGGGCCAAGAGGGTGTGAAAAAAATCATCCCAGCAAACCTGTCAGGGATCAGAGGCAGCCTGGGAACCTGTGTGAGGTCAATGAGCAGACTCAAACCAGAGCAGCCATCCCTAGTGGGATCCAGCCCAGGCAGTGGGAGGCAGAAATGAGTTAGTGGCACGAAGGCTGTGAGTGACCAGGGGCTGCCTGGAGCTCGGCACTGGGATGACTCAGATGCCCAGTTTCAGGAGATGCAGTGAAATCAGCAGTCTGCATGTTTAAGGGCAAGATTAAAGCTGCTTGGGACAGGCCAAACTATGCCAACCCTGCTCTGCTGATCTCAGTGGGCATGGGATTAGGCCAGTGCTTCCCACACTGCTCTTCTGCTCTCTGGCAAACCACAACACAGCCCCAAGGAGCCTTTTGCCCTCTCTCATGTGCCAGACTGGAGAGGCTGTGCATGATGCTGCCTCCTCCTTCCTCGGCCTCTTCACATCTCTTGGTTGTTTCTGACACTTCAGTGGTGGGAAGGGACAGAGGTGGAGGGTCAGGACAGTGGGGGAGATGAAACTTGAGGTGGGATTGGGTGCTCTGACTGTGACAGCTAAGGTGCTTGGCAGCCTGGCTTTACACTCTGGCTGCTTAGGGAGTAGAGACTGGTGCTGTTAGACCTTCAAGTCAGGCCGGAGTTACAGATTCATCACGTGGAAAGAAATCATTGCCACGGGAACTTTGTAGGGCCTGATGGTGCTTGGAGAGGAACCATGGAAACAGAGATGGTGAGACAATCTCTTGAGTCCCATTTCTGGACAAGAAAGCTTTCCTGCCACCCACCCAGCCAGCCCCCGGGGTCGTAGTGAACCGCAGCAGCGGTGCCAGCAGCAGCCTCAGCGGCACCGAAGCTCTGAGCCTACCGATGTGATGGCAGATCCACATCCAGATGGCTCGGACCTTCTCCACATCAGTCCTGGCTTGTCTCAGCAGAGCTTTCACCAGTTCCTCCACGCTGTTCTGCACTTTCACCTGTTTGTGAGGAGGAAAACTGTGGTAGATCTCCTCTCTCCTCCTGAAGCTAGCGAGACTCCCACCTGCCAGGAGGCTGCTCTAACTCGAGCTTCATTCGAAACAGAAACACAAAGCTGCACCCCCATGTTTCCAGCAAGTATTTTTGGTCATAGTGGGATTTCTGATGATGAGGTTTTGGAGGGGGGAAGGGGGAAATGGTTTTTCACTCCTTTGGGAGATTTTTGGGCCCCAGTGTAAGTCAGAGCTGGGAGAGGGACAGAAGCAAAAGCAAGACTTACTTTTAATGCATAGGCATCCAGCTTCTCAAATTGCTGCAGATCTACTGGCATGGATTTCAAAGAGGATTTGTCCCACGGATATGCTGGGGAGAAACAAGCTGTCATTGTCTGGGGAAGGGAGGGGATGTGTTTGGCTGCCTGAACAAGGGCCCTGGTGCAGGGCTGCATCCGTCAGCGGGTGCTTAGGGAGCAGAGGACACGAGGGCACTCGCAGAGCTCCCTGCCAGCGGCACAGGGAGCAGGAGCCATCCTGTCTAGTCTGCTATAAATTGGGCCATGCTGGAGCAGAGGGGCCCCTGTGTCTTTGGCACCCTGTCCTGGGCTGTTGGGCTGAGGTGTGTGAGGTTTAAGGTTGAAGTACCAGGGAAAATCTGTGCTGTGGAAGTCCTGGCAAAAAAGTGGGACTTTAAGGAACAAAACCAGCAAAGAGCTGCATTTCTCCAGTAGTTTTGCTGAATGCAATGACTGTTTGGCACAGGAAAGGGCCACAGTCCTGTGCTAATTCAACGTGGGGAGCAGTCGGCCTGACACTGGTGTGTCTGCATCTTTGCAAGCTGTAGCCTCCCAGATCTCCTCAGGGGGAATGAAGAGTTAATAATTTGCCCTAATTAATCAGATGACCGATTTTTTAACAGTTTCTGAGAGAGCTGACACTGTTCTCTCTCATCAGAGAGCCACCTCAGCACACAGGAGGAATCGGGTGGACGTCTGCCCTGGACCGCCGTCTGCTCAGCCCTCCCTTCTGAGCTGGTGAGAACTGAGCTCTACAGCAATCTGTCCCCCTGTCATATTCTGTCAAAGCCATTTAGGACTAAAGAGATTCTTCCAGCTGTCTCTGTAGGATTGTTATTTCTCTGGAGAAAAGAACAAAGGGCTTAAAAATAGAGATCCCAAAGGGAAAATGCTGTTGTGTGACTCCCAGAGTGCTGGGAGGGGTGGATGAGTAGTGCTGCAGGGCTGCTGGTTGCCTGGAAGGAGGTGACAGGGAGTGAACTGCCCTGGGTTTTGGCTGGTTGCATGCTACTTCATTCCTGACCCTTGCCAGGCAAGCAGAATGCCCCTCTGCCGGCTCGCCGATGCACGAGAGGCTCCGAGAGCATCCTGTCCTAGCTGAGAAGCCAGCAGTGCTTCTGCAATCTATACTCATGACCTGAACCCTCTCCATCTCTCTGAAATGGGGCTCTGGCCCCTTGGCTGCAGCTCTGGCCAGCTGGGGAAGGGGCCAGAAGGTCTATTCCTGACTCACACAGTTGTTTTGTTCACATGAGCCCTGCTCTTCTTGGAAACCTCTGCCCCAGAGAGGGGTTGTGGGGCATCCCACATCCCAGGGATGCTGCTGTGTTCTGCCTGGTAGGCTGCAGCATCCCTGTGCCAACACCAGCAGGTAGGCACAGGGCATCTGTTTCTTCAGCAAGGCCTGTTTGTTTAGCTCTCTTGTTCCTGTTGAGGGCTGCTACACTGACCTGAAGAGAGCCAAAGCAGGTTGATGTATTGAAAAGTTCCCACTCCCTACAGCTCTGAAAATTACTTTTTGCCTTTTGGGAACAGGATGGGTTATCAGCTTTTTGTCTCTGTCAGGTTAGAGCTGCAAAGTCTCCCTGCAGCAGGTGCAGGGTCCATGGTGCCTGTTTGCCTCCCTCAGTAGCCTCCGGAAAGCCTCAGGCACCCCATAACCTTCCCTGATGAATGCTGAGAGCTACTCCTGGTAATGGGAAGCAAACCCCTTGTCCATGTCATTCAGTCTGGGCTTGCAGCAGGGCAAGCTTTGCCTGCAGGTGTGATGTGCTGGCTGTGTGGGGCTGCCCTGGTGAGGCAGCAGCAGGGTGTGCTGAGGGCGCAGCTGGTAGGTACCGTGTAGGTCTTTTCCTCCTGGGGGCCGCGGGGCTTCGGTCCTCCGGAGCCCTGCAGAGAGGGGAAGGGAGTGTGAGGTGAGCAGCTGGTGCCAGGAGAAGAAAGACTGAGGGAAAGAAGTGATTCTGGGGAGCAGGGCTGGGTGGGAAAAGCTGGAATGGAAGCTTTCACAGCACTCCGGCATGGTAAATGGGGGCTGGAAGGGCCCTGCAGAGCTGTTCCAGCCCAGCCCCTGCTCAAGCAGGTTCCCCTGGCTCAGGGGACACAGGAACGTGTCCAGGCAGGTTTGGGAACCTCCTGAGAATGAGCCTCCACACCCTCCCTGGGCAGCCTGGGCCAGGGCTCCCTCATCTCAGCACCAAAGGACTTTCTCCTCCTGGGCCAGGGGAACTGTCTGTGTCCCAGCTGATGTCCATCACCCCCAGTGCTGTCACTGTCTGCCCATTCCCTTGGGACATGGTTGTCAGCACCCTGAGGAGTGTGGCTGCCAAGGGGAGGGGGCTGCAGTGTGCTCTGCATCCCCTCTCATCCCTCTACAGCTCTGCAGAGGCCACATTGCCCAGCAGTCAGTCATCTCCTGTTCTAGTCTGAAGGCTGGGGACATCCAGCCCCTGGGGCTGCCCAGCCCCTGCCCACCCCACAGCCAAACTTCTCCAGGCATGGAGGAAGGGAGAGCTGAGTTCCAGCTTCTCACCCTGCAGAGAGCTCTGCAGCAGCTGGAGGATTTCTGAGGGACACTGTGGCCCCCAGACTGTCACTGCCCATCTTATCCCAGGGCTGGAGGAGAAGAACAACCCCCTGGCCCAGGACCAGGATGAGCTTTGCAGGGCCCTTCCAACTTCGACCATTCTGGGATTTCTCTGTTTCTGCAGAGGGAAGGATGTGGCCCCTTCACCCTCCCGCCCCTGACCCTCTCTGCCCCAGGGCTGACAGCCCAGGCTGTACCTTTTCCAAAGGAGAGTTTCTTGAAGAGTTGTGGAGGTGTATCCTTGGGATGAATCTCCACTGTCACTTGGGTTCCTGCAAAAAAAAACAAACAATGACAAACTCCTTGAGAAAGGGAAAAACTTCCCAGCAGGCAGCATTGGCTCTGCCAGCCCACTCTCAACTTCAGAAGCAGCAGCCCTGGTGATCGTGAAGGTATCAAAGCACTTGGGCAAAACACAGCACCCTTAAGATAAAACTGTATGGTCAGAAAGCCTGTGGCCACCTCCAGTGTGACTTGTGACTCTTAGAAGAGAAAATCCAGCCTCTTATAACCTAACCAGGTGATAAAGCAGCTTGTAAATAAAGCAGGAGCTCCCCAGCAAGGATGAGATGCTCCAGAGCAACCTCACCTGCAAACCTGGGGGCAGTTTCATAGAGAGAAATGCAAGGGGAAAAAAGTTGAGGAGAATCTTCTAGGAATTGCCTGAGGTTTTTGACAGAGACTGCCTTTTTTTTTTTTTTGGCCAGGTACTTCAGAAGGTTTTGCAAGCCCCCAGGCTCCAGGAGGATCTGCACATGCTTGTGGATCAGCTAGAGGTGCCTTTGGAGACTGAAGGTCAAGATGTTGATGCCCCTCAGAGCTGCCATCCAGTCCTGCATGTCACCTCCTGCAAGTTCATCCAAACTCCTGTGACATTTGGGGTTTCCCTTGAAAGCCACCTCTTGGAACCAGCTCATTAGGTAAGAATCTGCACTTTCATCATCAGTGTTGCCACAGCATGTGACTTTAGGGACAAGTTCCTGTGTGCCCTGCTTTAGGTGGTGCTTCTCTGGCAGGGGGGTTGGGCTGGATGAGCTTTCCAGGTCCCTTCCAGCCCTTGAGATGCTGTGAAAGTTAAGCATCTCCTGTGATTACACAGAAAGGTTTGATGTCTTTTAAGCTCTAAAAGCAGAAAGCAAGACCAACTGTCAAAACTGTATCCCCCTACCCCTTTTTTAAACCCTGGAGCTTGGCTCCTGCTCTGAGCTGACTGCAGCTATCAGGGTGTCAAGATAAGAGCTGGCTGCTGCATTCTGACACGTAATTTGAAGGTAGAATGAAATTGTTTCTCCAAGGGGGTGACTGTGTGCAAACAGTGTGATTTCCTTCAGGTTGTTTAAGTTTTCATGGGTCCTTCTTTATTTCTCAAGATTATTTGTGGGTTGCTGGGTTCTCTTGCCAGCCTCCATATTCCCACATTCCCCCCCATCAGTTAAACCTCTTTCTTTTCAAGAACCAGGTCTAACAGTGAGGGCTGCCTCCTGCCAGGAAGTTTAAAAGTCATTTAACAAATGGGGAAAAAATGGCATTCCACACAAGTTTTCCCACGTGCTACATCCTTTGTTTTAACAGCTAATGGCATGCAAGAGCTACTGATGCTTTTTGTTAATCAAACTCTCCTTCAGAAAGAAACACTTGCTCTGCTCCTTGTTCTCTGTGGCCTGAGCAGTCCTTGGCCAGTGTGTGCTCTGAGGTACAGCTGGCCCAGCACTGCTCCTGCTCCAGTGCAGGGCTGGTTCCTTGCAAGGAAAGCCCTATGAAAGGACTTCTGCAACCAGCTGTCCTGAGTTAAACTTGTGCCAGTGTTATTTCTCCCAGCCCTTATACCCTTCCATCAGCACTGGCATATCTGACACTGGCAGGAGTATGTTCCTGCTGTGCTTTCTGACCCTGGCTGTGCTGTGTCCTGGTGGTCAGGGGGATGGTGGGAACCCAGCTGCTTCAGGACACATCTCCATGCATCCATGGAGACCCAAAGATCCTCCAGGCTCCTCTGGGATGTTCATTCTTTGCTCTTGAGATCATAAAACTGTCAGAGTGGGGCTTTTTTGTCCTCTCTCTTTTGGGGTGTTCTGAGGTTATTTTATGACAGACAAAGCTTGGGAGGGAGCTCACTGAAGTCCTGCTCTGAAGCCCCTTGGGTGGCCACATACCTTCGTTGGTGTAGGAGGTGAGGGTCTGTGTCTGTTTGCAGGACTCCCTGGAGACTCGCCGGCCTGCTTACACAAAGAAAAGCCTCTCAGTGCCTTGAAGAGAGTGAAAATGCCCAGCATGGGAGGGTTAAATCTGTGCCTTTGCTCAGCAGCCAAGTAAGTAAAAACACACAAAGCCTGACCCAATTGCTCATGGTCCAGGAGCACCTGGCCCTGCTCATGAGGGATGCCCAGCAGCGTGCCCAAGTGGGCAAGAAGGCCAGTGGCAGCCTGGCTGGGATCAGCACTGGGGTAGCAGTGGGAGCAGAGCAGGGATTGTCTCCTGTGCTGGGCCCTGGGGAGACTGCAGCTCCAGGGCTGTGCTCAGTGCTGGGCCCCTCACTCACTGCCACAGGGACACTGAGGGGCTGCAGCGTGGCCAGAGCCGGGCACAGAGCTGGGGAAGGGGCTGGAGCACAAGGGTGCTGGGGAGGGGCTGAGGGACTGGGGGTGTTGAGCCTGGAGAAGGGGAGGCTGAGGGGCAGACAGCAGCACTCTCTGACCCAAAGCTCACTGCAGCCTCCTGTCAGGGAGTTGCAGTCTCTACTCCCCAGTAATGAATGACAGGACCGGAGGAAACAGCCTCAAGTTGTCCCAGGGGAGGTTGAGGTTGGAGCCGAGGCAGAACTGTTTCCCTGAGAGGGGTGTCAGCCCCTGTGCCAGGCTGCCCAGGGAGCTGAGGGAGTGCCCAGCCCTGGAGGGATCCCAAAGCTATGGGCTTTTCCCACCCAACTGATTCTGATTCAGAGCTGCAGCCCAGGGAAGGGCTGCAGTGAGTGCTGTGGCCAGGGTGCCTGTGCAATGCTGTTTGTAAACATTGCCAGTGGTATCGAAGGCTTCATGCAGATGCTAACAGGGCTGATGAAAGGAAGCTCTGCCTGCTCTGCAGCAGCCCTCACAGGCATTCAAGACTGTGCCTAAGGCAGGGCTGCAAGGGAAGGTTTCCCACATGCACACCAAGTCTTCCTGCCTGTAGTTCAGGGTGGTAAATGGTCAATACTTGTGCTCATCTGGAGGCTCTGGCTTGTGCTTGTGCTGTGGCTGCAGACCCTCTGGAGTGTGACAGAGGAGTGGGAGTGGGCTGAATACTTGTCAGCCTCCCACAGTGGAGGCTTTTGTTATCTAGTGTCTGAGATCATCAGGTTTGTCAAGAAAAATCCAAAACAGCCTCAAAGCTGTATCTTGCCATGAAGCATGGCTTGCCCAAGGCTTGTGAGTGCCATCCAGCCCCCCACTGATTTCAGAGAGAGTGGGCTTGGACCAGGGCTCCTATGGGCATCATTCTGTGGCTTTTGTCTGCTCCTGATTGCTTGGCCTGGGAAGCAAAGCTTCTCTTTGGTACAACTCAAACCCACTCTTTGGTACTGTGAGAATTACCTGTTGTCTTGCCTTATCTTTGCCCCTATGACACCACATTAGGCTGAGATTACCAGGAAAGCAAGGCAGATTCCCTTCCCTGGGAGCTGCTCTGTCCTGTTGCAGCCCGGTCCTGCAGCCTGGCTGTGTGCAGCCAGGGTAACCTCTTCACATGTTCCTTCTGAACCGTTTCAGGGCAGAGGGGTGAGGAGCTGGCAGGAGATCAGTCAAGAGTAGCAGTCACATTGTTCCTGGACAGCAATCCCACCTGCCTTGTGCTCAGCACTGAGCGGGGCAGATGAGAGGGGGACTGGTGGATAGATGGGTTGAAACCCCAAAGGTTTCTTGCCCACCCCAGATGCTGCTTAAGCTGTGTGAGTGCTGAGGAAGTCTCTGGAAGTTCTATCTGCAGCCTGAGCAATTTGAAGCACTGGATTTCTCAGCTAGCTGTGAAACATAAGAGTTCTGTACACCTGCAATATGGCTGAGCTCCAGGACAGCTCCTGGGAGAGACCTCTGCAGAGGACTTGGTGGTGCCACAGCCCTGTGTCCCCACCACAGGGCAGAGGGAGGCATGGAGGGGACACTTCCCATGGCACGTGGCTCAAAGCCAGCCCAAAGTGCTGGAAAAGGATGAGTTGTTTCCAGCGTGTTGTTGCTCCAGAGACACAGCTGGCTGCTAAAAGCTTGCAAACAAATGTGGCACAGCATGGGGCCAGTGGCGGTGGAGTGAGAAGAGGTGGCTTACCCTTAAGGTCTGTCCCCTGAGGTGGCTGTGATCTGCTGTTTCCATTGCCATCGTCCTCCAAACCTGCAAAATACCAACATGAGAGTGGCAGGCTGGCCTCCTGCACTGAGTTTTAGCACTGCCTGGAGGCCCCAAAACCTTTCATGGTTCATTCCAACTGAACCCAGGTGTCACTGGGGTGCCCCTTCTCTGCCTTTGCTGCAGAGTTTGTTACAGCCCCCGTTGCTGCAGCGTGAAAGCAGTGCCATAGTCCAGCTCTGAGATGCTTTGACAGGGTTCAGGTTTATTTGGGTAGGTGCTGGCTGCCGTGTTAGGGGAAGCATGAGCATGATTTCTGTGTCAGCTTGTTAGCCTGGAACTGGGTGTCTCGAAGCCTGGCTTTTCCTCAGGGTTTTAGAGCAGGAAGGCTCTTCTACTTCTGCAGGGAGGGTCCCCTTACAGTTGCAGAGCACAGCGTTTTGGAATATCCCCTGAAGGGATAGGAGCAGGGCCAGGGAACCTGTCCCAAACTGTAGCTATAAATGGCTCAGGGTGGTTATCTTTGGAGACAAAGGCTCCACACGTTTCAAACAGAAGAGTTTTCCCTGTGTTCTGTTGTAGTAGGCGCTGGTCCAGGGGTGAAGCTGCCCGGCTCCTGCCCTGTCCCCTGAGCCTTGGGAGGCATCTCGGGGCTGTCTCAGGGCACAGCGAGGCATTAGTATCCTCAGATTAGCGTCTGTGTGCGTGTCCCCTCCTCCTGCACCCAGCAACCCCCAGGCAGACCCCCAGCAACACGCAGCCTTGTGCGCGCGGGGACCCTCCTGCGCCGGGAGCGCGAGCGACGGCACCGAGCAAAACCCACAAAGCCTGACGTTAGGGGTTTGGCGGCATGTCTGCAAAAGCAAAGAGGCGAAAGAGATTGGGGGGAAGGGAACCTCCCCCAAACTCTGCTCCCGGGCTCCCGCTCCGCGGCCGCAGCTCCGCGCAGCCCTCCCCTTGTGCCCCCGACCTACCTGCGCCCCGGCAGCCCTCCGCCGGCCTCCCTCTCTGCCCTCTCTGCTTGCCCGCAGCCTCCTCGGGCTGGACAATGAGCAGCAAATTGATGGTTAAAGCGCTGGGATCTGCCTTGAAGTCCACGGTGCCCATGGGCGCGGGGCAGGGGCTGCGCTGCGGAGCTGGCGCCCGAGAGCCCCCCGCGCCGCAGCAGCCCCGCGCTCGCCCCGCCGCCAGCACCATCGGGGCTCTGCCAGCGCCGGCACGAACGGCAGCGGCTTTACAAGGCACCTTTGAAAAGGAAACCGCGGCAGGGATCCGTTTCCTAAAGCAGAGGAAGGAGCTGTGTTTTGGCCCCCCGAGGGGGGGGTGGTGGTGGTTCTGGTTTCAGAGCGTGCCCCCGGCTCCCCCTCCCCTTCTCTCTGCCCTTTACCGGCTTTAAGCACTTGTCTGCACTCAAATCCCCCGGCAGCTCTGGGCGCTTCCCTGCCCCGCCGCGAAACCTTAAAAGGCTTTCTCTTTTGATCCTCTTCCCCCCGGCAAAGAAACGTTAAAGGATGCTTAGGAGCGGGAATAACGAGGCTAAGTGCTGCAGGAGGGGAGAGGAGAGGAGAGGTGCAGCTCGGACACGGGGCACGCAGCGGCCGTTTGCAGCGGGGACGGATCCGTGTGTGCGGGGCTGCCACAGCCGCAAAGGGAAGGAAGGGACAAGGGTGCGAGCCGGCCCGTCCCAAAGGAGCCCGAAGCGAAAGGCGAAGCTCCCCGTGCCCGCAGCAGCCCGGGCTGCCCCGCTCCCGGAGCTTCCAGAAACCCTCCCATCCCGCACACCGCGCTGCGAGGCAGGGTGTAGGCTGCGGGGTGAGCAGCGGGGGCTCAGCTGGTGCCTGCAGCTCCGAGCAGGGGCTGGCAGCCTCAAGCGCTCTAATTTTATCCCTGGCCGCGGTACTGTCGGCGCTGCCAGCCCCGGTGGCTCGGCTCGGCTCGGCTCGGCTCTGCCTGCGCTCCCGGGGGAGCTGCAGCACCTGTGCGCCGGGGACACGCCGCCGGCCTTGGGCAAAGCTGGGGGGGGCTGCGGGGGTCGGGAGCTGGGCGCGGGCACGGTGCCCTTCGGTGCTGTGCCTGCGCTGCACAGCCCGTGCCTCTGGCTGTTGTTGTCCCGGCTCTGCGGGCAGGGGCCGTTACTACTGCCCGGTGTTAGGTTACTCGTGCTCAGAGACACGGGTTTTCCCCGTGGATCTCTATATAAATCCTGCCCCCTCCCAATCTCCTGCCCCTTCGCTGCTCCTGAGCCCCTTCCAAAGCACGGACAGCTGATATGCCCCCGTGCTTGCCTGCAAATCCAGCTCTCAGCAGCTCTGCAGCTGATCCAGAAATAGCGTGGGCACCCTTCCACCAGCCAGCTTTGCTGGTGCACCTTTGCATGGCCCTGCACCCCGTGTGCCCCCCTGCACGGTGCCCGCAGCATCCCTGCCACGAGGGATGGCCACGTAACCCCCAGTGACACGGCGCCAGACCCGTGCTGGGGACAGGTACTGACACTGGTGGGGTCTGGGAAGTGGTTTTTGCTCTTTAGTTTGTTCCTTGGAGCTGTTTTAGCTTCGAGCATCCCCGGTTGAGCTGCAGCTGTAAGGAGCTCAGCGGAGGCGGCTGGACCTGAGCAGGAGCAGGGCTGGAGGGACGGCCACGTGCCAAGACGTGCCGCACTGTGCCAGGCACTTTCCAAGCCATCTGGGGCTCGCCCGTCTCCGGTTCAGGTCCCTGAGATTTATGGCTGTAGTGACTTTCTAATCACAGTTTCACCATCTGCCCATTGGCCTTTACCCCCCTCCCCCCCTCACCTGTCGCTGGCCCCGAGCTGCTCACCCAGCAGCACCCTTTCCTCCCCCTTGGCCCAGCTCTGGTCCGAGCTCAGCCCTTGCTCCTGCGTGTCCCTTCTCCCTCCTATTCCCAGGTGGGATGGGCTGATTTCCTCCCTGTTTCATCAGCACAGCTGAACCTTAGTCCTGGTGTCACCCAGACCCAACGCATCCTCCCAGCACACTGCCGCTGCCTCCTCATCCACAGCCATTGCCCTGCACATCATGCAGCTCTGCTCCCAGCCTCCTTCCTCTCCAGCTCCAAGAGGGTGACAACACAAAGGAAAACACCCCCATGTGCCTGGGGACATCGGTAGAAGGTGTTTTCCCTGGTGCCATGTCAGCCTGAGCACTGAGCTGCCCTCACTGCAGACGTCCCACACGCTCCCGCCAATGTTCTTCCCTGGTAGCTCTGAGCTGAAGCCTCCACAGCCCAGCACATGGTGACTGCTGCCTCGGGTCTTGCCCCTGCTTTCCTTCCTGGTGGGTGGTAAAAACCAGCAGAGCTTGCTTTTACCTCCCTTAGCGGTGAGCTGGCTGCTGCTGCCCAGCCGCGGTACTGCGGGCTGAGCACCAGCCCCGGCTGCCCGCAGCCAAAACCCGCTCCCGGTGTCATGACAGCGTCTGCGGGAGGGTTCTGCTCTCCTCGGCATAACGAGCACCAGGGAGAAGGGAGCCGTTTCTGGAAGGCTCTTCTGCGTTTTCTTTTTTCTTCCCTTTTTCCCCAGCAAAAGGCTACCTTGAGAGAGGGAAGGGAGGGTTTCTGGCTGTGTTTTTTAGGAGAGGGCAGAGGCTTTGCTGGAGGTGGGTGCTGCTGCCTCACCCCTTCAGCAGCAAGCTTGACGTGGCTCTGTGATTTCTCATGCATAGGAAGCCTGTCATTGGCCTTGAGGTAAGGTCACAACCAGCAGCATCTGTGTGGCAGCAGATTTGTGAAGCTAAACAAAAACCAAAATTGCTGCATTTTGAGGAGGGGAAGGGGAAAAAAAAAGCCTTTTACTGCTGCGTTGGTCTGAAACTAAAGGCAGCTCTTCGACTTGGCTGCAGGGTTGAAAGCGTTCACCTAAGTCCCAGGGAGATGAATTAATGGCCAGAGAACAAGAAGAGCTATCAGAGAGGCATTGATTACATGTATTTACCACATGGCTGTCATTTCAGCTCCAGGGGCAAGCTTGGGGGAGAGAGAGACAGGCCGAACGTGGAGCAAGAATGAGGTGATTTGAATCCCATTGGGTAGGAAGGAAAATTGCAGGCTGTGTTCCCTGAGAAAGCCTTTTAACTCTTGTGCAGGAGTGTTGCCTTTGCTGCTGGTCCTTGAAGGCTCCAGCAGAAGGTGTGGTGGGAAGATGCTCTGCTTGCTGGAGACCTTGGTCCTGCCAGGGCTGTGGCTAAGGGTGTCCAAACGCTTCTCTAAGTGCGCTGTAGATGCCTTCCCCTGGAAAAAGTGCCAAGGCTGCCCTTCTCCTCAGTGCACAGACATGGGGCACCTTCTCCTTACTTGCTGTGGCTGTCCACCCCAGGGAAGATGGCTTACACCTTGGTGTTACAGTGTCTGGAGAGGAAGCCTGGGCTGGGCTCCATGATCTCAGAGGTCTCTTCCAGCGATTCCATGATTCCATGATTCCATGTAACTCCAGTGGAGGCAACACCAGTGTCACCTAAAGGTGGATCCCACTCAGTTTGGAACTAACAGGCCTTTGGTGACACCTTTGGCAGCTGTCTGATGCTCAATACTTTAAAGCTTTTCATTTGGTGCTGTTGATTCTGGTGTCAGGATGTGCAGGGCCCCTGTTTCTGCTCCCAGCTCCGTCTGTGAAGGCGGCAGCAGCAGCTGCCTCCATGGCGCAGGGCCTTGGGGCAGTTGTTACCCACTGCTACTCCTCTTCCTCCGTGCCCACATAAGCTCTGCCCCTTGTGAGACAGGGGACCCATGTGTGCTGCTCCCTGTGCAGGCGTGGCCGTGGTTCCTGTCCTGCTCTCCGTGCCCTGGCTGTTGGAGCCCTGTCCCAGCAGCAGCTTCACTCTGTTTCACTCACACCCAGCGCCTGTTTGCACAGAACTATCCACAAAGATTTGTCTCTGGACTCAGAACAGCTCATTTAGGGCCCATTACGGTGTGTGTGTATGTGCATATTTATGTGGAGTTTGGGTTTTTGATGTTTTTTGGACGTTTTCCTTTCCCAGGCATCACTTTGTATGCTCAGCCATCGAATCTCAACTGCCCTTCTCTCTCTCACTAGCGAGTTACCTTGGGAGCATTCAGGTTGTGTAACGCATCACAATTGGGTTCTGATGAGTTTGAATCTGCTCTTTTGGCCTTCTTGTCCTTTCTTCCTCCCTCCAACAGAGCTGCAAGACACTGCTTGCTCTTCCCCTCCCAGCAGCTCCCAAAGCCTGTGCTGCTCAGATGCTCCCTTGGTTTTGCAGCTTCTGCTGTGTCAGCAGCTGTGCTTTTATGATTTAAGACGGCAGCAGAACTTTCCACTGAACTCTCAACCCATAGATTCAGTTTCCTGGTATCCACACAACCAGGAAGCTAAATGATGGCTGGGATAGTCCTGTGAGGAGAGGTCAGGGTGTATTCAGATTGCAGGGAGACAATTGAGGGTTGGTGCAGAATCGAATCCAATGCCACGACTTCCAGGGTGAGACACAGCCAGGGAGATGCTTTGAAGCTGGAGTCAGCTTGCCTTGGGTGGGAGAGCCTCTGGGCAGGAGGTAGCGTGTCTATAAAGTGGGATTGCTGGTCTCTAAGAGCTAAGCCTGGCTGGCTCCTGGCTAGTGATCTGGCACAGCACTTGTTCCAGTGCACAGAGGTGTTGGAAGTAGCCGTGTGACGAGTGTGGCGCTGGGTGAGAAGAAGGGCTGTGGCTCAGGAAACACAAGTGTCACATCTCTGTACTCAGAGAGAGGGCTGCAAACACTTCTGAAGGTTTCTCCTGCTTTCATACAATCCCAGAATGGTGGGGGTCGGAAGGGCTCTACAGAGCTGCTCCAGCCCAAGCCCCTGCTAAAGCAGGTTCCCCTCACTCAGGGGGCACAGCAACGTGTGCAGGTGGGTTTGGAGCTGAGGGCTGGAGCTGACCCTTCCCTGCATTATGCTGTGGGCCAGGAGGCAAATGCAATGGGTTTGCTCTGTCAAGCTGGCACTGATGGCATGCCCCTAGAGCACATCTCCTGACTTCCTTGAGGGCTTCTCCTTCTCTCAGGCTGCCTGGCCACCCAAAATGCCAGCCCCACAGCCTGTAGCATTCCTGGCTGGAGTGAGCACGCTGGGGTTGCCACGGAGATGCCTGATGGGCATCTCTTAACTTTTCACAGACCTGTCAGGAAATCAAGGCATCCTAAGCAATGTCAGCAGCCCTGATACAGATCCATTCAGCTCCAGGAGAACAGAAAGTAGTGAGGAAAGTGCACTGAGGAGGGAATGAGCTCACCTGTGTTGCTGGTCTGTCTGTCCCAGCCGGTCGCTGCTCCCACCTCCACCTCAGCTGTTGGGAAGAGGAGAAAACATGGTTAGATTTTGCTTTGAAGAGCTGACCTAAAACCTCACTGTGTGTTTTGTTATGCCTACAGAGTTTCAGGTAGCAGAGTGCTGGGTGGTGGGATGTTGTGAGTCTGCTGAGATGCATGGTGCTTTGCTTGGAGAAAGACAAAGAAATGGGGGAAAGAAGGAGGGGAAAGCACAGCATGTTGGCCTGAGTGTTGGAGCTAGAGCTCCATGAACCCCAGCCTGCTGTACTTTGGGTTACACCTTTAAATACCAGTGTCATCTGATCTACTGGTAGTGCTGGTCCCACAACAGACTTACTGAGGTCGTCAGCTTTGTCGTCATCTCTTGTCCCACAGCAGTGGCAGAGCCTGCAAGGGAAATATGACTGTCAGCTTGCAGTTCTCAAGCAGCCAAGCTGCCTGCCTGGAAGTGAGGAGTTCATCAGGTCTGTGCTTTGCTTCTTTCCCAGGGTTTACCTCAAGCAGTGAACCATTGGTGACATGCACAGGGCAGCATCTTCTGCCTTCTCCTGCCCCGCTGCCTTGGGGCTGCATTGGGAGTTTTGGGCTCCAGAGTCCCACTCTCCTAATTTGTGTCCCTGTCTGCTCTGGGGTTATTCAAGTTTAAAAAGATCCAATCTCTGTGACCACCTGTCCTGGTTTCAGCTGGGATAGAGTTGATTTTCTTCCTAGACTCCACACCCTCCCTGGGCAGCCTGGGCCAGGGCTCCCTCACCTCAGCACCAAAAGGGTTTCTCCTCCTGTGCCAGGGGGACTGTTTGTGTTCCAGCTGATGTCCATCACCCCCAGTGCTGTCACTGGGCACCACAGAACAAAGGGTCCTCCCATCCTGCTCACACCCACCCTTTAGGTACTTGTCAGTGTTGATGATGTTACCCCTCAGCCTTCTGATGTTGTTGAGCAGTCTGGGAGCAATGTAAATCTTGGTTGGGCAGCAGAGGCCCTGTCATCCTGTCTGGTAGGCTCAGGTGAGCTGCAGAGCAGCTCCCAAAAGCAGGGCTGTGCCAATAGACTGGGTTGGTTAAAGCAATGGGGCTCCAGTTAAGCATAATGGAAAGGAGCTATTGCCCTGGGTTTTGCTCTGCATGACTGTTGTCTCAATTAACTGTTCCCCCCTCCCCTTACAGTGTTTTTCAACTGTACAGAGATGAGCCAAGGACACATGGAGGTAACATGATCCAGGAGATTCTCCGAGTGCCAGGAAGTTGGAGTGCTGCTGCTGCTGCCTCTCCTCCTCCAGGCTCTGCTGGGGAGGGCACGGGCCCTCACCTGCTGAGGGCTGCAGTGACTCCCAGCCTGGTGGGGACCTTCCTGCACTGTTCACAGCAGCTATTGCTCTTGGTGAGAAAACCCCTAGTTACCTTGTGATGGTGCAAACCCTCTGATTTGTGGGGGGAAGCATCCAAGGGATGCTTGTGGCTGTCTGCACGTGGCTCCCTGCAGCCCTCTGGCCCCTCAGCCAGGACCTGCTTTCTGTCCCTGTATTGCTCCCTCTCCCCCTGTTCCTCCTGCAGCCCTCTCCACGTGCCCAACTCTGCTGTTTGCTGCCCCTTGGGCCCTTGTCTGAGGGGCACACAGCAGCAGATGCTTCCTGGGACCTCGGGCAGCGACGGGACAAGACTGCATCAGCGAGAGCAGGTAATTCCTGGGTGATAATGAGGCTCTTGAGGATTTGCCTGAGGTCCTGCAGTCCTTCTGCCATGCAGCATTGCTGGGGATGTCTGTCTCTTCAGCATCTGCCCACAGCCACCCACTGCTCAGGCTGCAGGGACAGACATCCCCAGCAATGCCACATCTCCTGTGGCAGACGGAGATGCCAGGGCACCACAACCCTGCTAGTTTTGGGGGATTGTTCAGAGTTAACCCCGTGCCACACCACCAGCAGTGGCTCTGGCTTTGCCCCTGGCTGCCTGCTGTCCTGGCCAGCCTCTCTGGCTCACAGGAGGCCCAGGTGGCACGCTGAAAACCACGTGAGGCAAGGAGCTGGGGGCTGACGGTGGCCACGGGCCAAGCTGCTCTGACCATCTGCTCCGCGCCGTGCCAGGCCCAGGGCTGCTGCTCAGAGCCTGTGTGCTGCCCAGCACCAGGGGAGCAA
The DNA here is from genome assembly GCA_013401255.1 of Urocolius indicus. NCBI lineage: Eukaryota > Metazoa > Chordata > Aves > Coliiformes > Coliidae > Urocolius > Urocolius indicus. The sequence continues at coordinate 71,084 of WBNH01005888.1, forward strand.
GAGCTGGAGGGCTGCAGAGAGGAGCTGGCTGTATCCCTCCAGCTCTGCCTTCTCCAGGCTCATCTGGACATGCTGAGTGGGCCATGAGGGGCTGTACTGTGCCGCGCTGGCAGCCCCGTGCCCTGGGCTCCATCCAGCCTGGCTGCCAGGTGGCAGTTTGCAGGGCAGCAGCCAGCCAGGCACAACGTAGGAGGTGTGCTGAATGTGGGCAGGGGGATTTGGGGGTTTTTCTGGGCCCTGTTTGCAAAGACAGAGAAGGGGATGTCAGGGGTGTCTGCCCTGTGGGTAGAGCCAAGGGCCAGGAGGTGTATGGGGATGGTGAGGAAGATGAGGGGGAGCAGGAGCAGCCCCTGTCCTCCCACTCTGGGAACAGCAGTGAGTGCCTCGGTCAGAAATGGGACTTCTAATCTAAAATACACACCTTGGCAAGGCAGAAGAAAGGCAGGGAAAGGGCTTTTGCTCAACCACCAACCTCCTGACTCTCCACTTTGATTCCAGCCACCACAGTTCATACTCTGCCCTGTGAGGCTTCCTCTGGACTCAGCTCTGACTTTTCAGGGGGATACACTATCAAAAGCAGAAAGGTGGTGAAAGGGTTGAATGAAGACTGCTTGGACACCGTGTGCCCAGGGACAGAGTGCAGCAAGGGGCTGCGTTTCAGGACCTCAGCGTTAGGGAGCTCCCTTAACCTTGTGTCTTTGAGTCTCAGTCCTCTCCTTGTAAAATGGGTAAAGCCACTCCTGAATCAGTGAGAACAAGAGGGCTTGGACATACTTCAGGGACCTGCTTAATGCTGGGTTGGCTCAGACTGAGCTTCAAAGGGAGATTCATTTCAACCAGGCTTTGGAATCTTTAGCAGTTTGGTATAAAAACAAGGCTTGCTGAAACGTGTCAGCACTGAAAAGAGCCACCTCAACACCAACAACAGCCTACCACAACGGAATCCAGGGCAAGAAATGGGTGATGGTGGCTCCCTGCAGCGTTCCCTACACCCACCAAGGGCTTTGATTCCCATCCCAAAAGCACAGCAAGAGTCAAGAGAAAAAGAAACCTGAATCTAGTTGACTGAAAGGTCATGAGACTTAGCATCAGGATCTGCCAGGGTCTCGTGACTTTGGTAAATGTTAATCCCGGGAGCCCTGCCTTGGGAAATTCACTGCCACCAGCTATCAGCTATGCCTTGAGGACTCAAGCTGTTTCTGAGCCGCTTCAGTTGCAGTTTGATGACAGAGTTCTCAAGTTACCTGTCAGAAAGGGCCTTTTATACGAGGCCTCTGCAGCAGGAGAGTTTTTTTCCCCTAAATCCTAGAACATTTCTGCTATTTGCTGACCCACAGGACTTGGGGAGGTTTTTTTTAGGGTTCTGGCAGCTAAAGTCACTGTTGCACCTCTAGTTTTTGTCCTAAGGGATCTTGGCACCCCTCAAAGAGGTCATCTGAGCTCCTGCCTGCGTCCTGGAGAGCGAGGGCTGAGGTCTGGGGGTGAAGCATCTCGTGAACCTGCTGTGGAGCTGAGGTTAGAGCCACGTTTCTCTTTAGCACTTGATTTGCTGAGCCTGCTTCTTTTCTGCTGCCCCCCAGCCCTGAATTTTACCCACACATCATCCTGAAGCTGTTGGATGAAATGTTTCATACTCAGTTCATATCCAACCCCCAAGGAGTTGCACAGGGCAGCTCTGAAAGGGTCGGGTTTATATGAGCACATAGTGCTTGTGTACAAGGTGTATCATCTGAGAAGAAACTCTTGAGGCACTGTAAAACATGGGAAGGTTTGCTCAGGGTAACTCATCCTTGTGCCAGGTCAGAGCACCCCTGGACACACTCAGTTTTGATTTCTCAGCTCTTTTTGTTGCTAGCAAGAAGTCACAAAGGAGGTGGAATGTTGGTGTTCAAACTGTGCCTTGGGCTGGCAGATCCCAGCAATGCTTCCAGCTAAACTCCTTCCCTGGTTCTATACATCTTAACGCTGCTTAAAATGATAAAAGATGCTTTTAGGGTGGTTAAGAAGTGTTGTAACTCACTGCCCCGGTGATATCAGAGCTCTTGTCTGCTTTCATTCTGACCCCATAAAGAAGCATTGACTGTGCTTTACAGCAAAGGCCCAAGAGACAGTAATTCTGCAGGATCTTGGCTGGGGGAAAGGTTTTTGTTTTTCCAGTGAAAGGCCCAAGCGTATTTCTGACTCAGACTGAAGGAACTGCAGCCTCCATTCTGCCTCAGTGCTGACGAATGCTGCTGGGGGAGGAAGGAGGACAAGCTCCTCTGGTGTCAGTGGGAGCTGGCTGCCTTTCCAGCACCTCTCCACTGGTGTGCAGTTATTGCCATCTTTTTGAGTTCTTCTTTTGTTTACAGTCCTGCAGCATCCTCTGACCTGTTACCCCTTGTCCTCTCACTGAAAGACTGGCTTCATCACCCTGACACCCACCCTTTAGGCACTTGTGAGTGTTGCTGAGGTGCCCCTGAGCTCAAGCTTCTCCTCTCCAGGCTGAACAGCCCCAAGGCTGCAGCCTTTCCTCCTCACACACATGTTCCATTCCCTCAGCATCTTGGTATCCCTGCACTGGCCTCTCTCCAGCAGTTCCCTATCCCTCTGGAGCTAGGGAGCCCAGAACTGGACACGGAACTCAGCAGGGCAGAGCAGAGAGGGAGCAGAACCTCCCTTGACCTGCTGCCCACACTCTCCTTAATGCCCCCCAGGATGCCATGGGCTCTTGCCCACGAGGGCACGTTGCTGCTCATGTTTATTTGCTGCCCACCAGCACTGCCAGGTCTCTCTCCCAAAGCTGCTCTCCAGCAGGTCACCTGTGCTGGTGCAGGGGGTTGTTCCTCCCCAGCTGCCCTTGCCCTTGGTGAACCTCAGGAGGTTCTTCCCTGCCCAACTCTCAGCCTGCCCAAATCTCACTGAATGGCAGCACAGTCTTCCTGGTCAGAGTAGAGATGAGAGGAGGCTGAGGAAGTGCCAGAGCTTTGCACAGGAGACACACTGCCCTCAGAGTCAGTTTCAGCCCCCCAGTGCTGTGTGGTGGGCATCCTCCATGTGCCAGGGCTGGAGGATGGCTGTTGGAGGAGGAGGTTGAGCTGTCTTGGTGCTACGAGGTGAATGAGACCAGGGAGGGAGTGTAAGATGCTTCACATGAAGCTTCACATTATTTGCTTTTATGATGGGTAGGTGTTTTCCCACCCAGAGTCCCTGAGGTGAAGAAGAAACTGAAAGGCAATTCTGGTGTGTGCAGAAGGGCTGTGATTCATGGGGCCTGTGTCATCACAGGGCTGATGGCAGGGCTGCCTGAGGGACTGCCCTGCAGCAGCAATTACCAAGGGCATCACTCAGCTGGGAAAAGGCACCTCCAGGAACTCAGCTGCTTTTAGAAACCAATGCTGATGACTAAACGTTGCCATATATTGCTTAGATGTGGCGAATCCTCCTCCTGTGCTCAAACACAGAGGGGCAGGTGCTCAGCTGGTGCAAACTCTCACCACTGCCTCGGAGCAAAGCCATTCCCACGTGCCAGGGGACTGCTGGTATTTCCACCCAGGGCTCACCAGCCTCCAGTGCACTCCTGTAGCTGTTGCCTGGCTGTGCTCAGTGCCTGCCAGGCCCTTCCTGCCTAATTAATTCCCCTGCTTTTAAGGAAATGAAGCCTCACAGAGATATGCCCCCGGTACTAAATGACACCGTGCCCATGGCACCAATGAATGCTGCAGGTAATAACACTCTATTGCACATGCTGAATGGGTATGGGGTTTCTTTTACTCCTAAATTAATTTGTCACCATACAATAAGGCTGCTGCCCTGCAAGTTGCTGAATTAACATTCAGACATCACCCCAAGTGCTTGCAGGGGGACAAACCAGAAGGGGGAGAAGTCTTGATTCTATTCCCCTCTTGTTTTCATTACGTCTGGGAGCAAAGAGCCGGGTCAGCTGTACCAGCAAAGGCTCCCAGTGGCTGTCCCAGTGCTCCCAGTCTACACCAGCACACCTCCCATCCCAGGGGCAATGACTACTGAAGCCCAGTGGGTGTTGAGACATGGGTCCCTGCCCCCAGGAGCCTCCCAGGGCGGTCATTACCTCCTTGCCCAGGCGATGCAGAAGCTTCTGATGTTTCCCATATGGAGGTGAGGATGTGAGCAAGGCCTCTGGGCTGCTGGCACTTCGTGAAGCAGGTCACAAGCTTTGCTTTCCTTCGGTGGGGTGAGTTGTGGCAAAAGGAAGACAGGAGGTGAAGTAGGTGCTCTGGCTGGGGCTGATCTTTGTACCCAGGAGCTGGCAGTGCCCTTTGTGTGAGCTCACACAGGAGGAGCTCCCTTCACCTGGATGGGTTTGCTGCGGATGCACAGGCTGAAAGATGAAGGGCTTTTTTGCATGAAAGCATGTGTGGGAATTCATCAGGAAGTGGAGATGTGTGCAGGGACCACATAGCACACAGAAGCATTGGGTAAACAAGCTGGGACAAGTTACCCTCCCCTTCCCCCCTGCTGCTGGGAGGGCTGGGGAGGGGAGAGCACTAAGAGAGGCAGGTTTGCTGGGTGGTGGCACCTGCAGTGGTGCAGGGAGGAGTTGTTTACTGAGGCAGGAGTTGTTTACTGAGGCAGGCTGTGGCTACCTTTGCAAGCCCTCTGGGGCTGTCACTGGGGTGCTCCACACAAACACCCCGGAACTGCTGCTCTGGGAACGCTGATAGGGCTGGCAAACAAACTCCTCCCACTTCACTCAGGCAACACAACCCCGAGGCAACAGCACCTTAGCAGGGCTGGCATGCAGGGTGTAGCCCACCCCGTGTTCAGCTCTGAAATCACCAGGGTATCTGTGAGGTTTTGGTTGATTTATGTCTTATTTAGGACCTTTCTAAGAGTACTAGTAGGAAAAAGCATCACCTTGAGACGTGTACCACTGTCCCTGGGTCACAGCGAGGCTCTGATCGGTGCCAGGCGGTGCTCAGGGGGTGAGGAGCTGAGGGGGTGCTCCCATCGCTCTTGTAGGACCCTCAGTCTCCAGGCCACCAGCCAGGGAAGCATCTCATGCCAGGGAACAAACGAGTCCAAAACCAGAAACTGGGTGTTCAACTAATGAGCAGGAGGAGAGAGCTGCCTGGGCACAGCAGCTCTTTGGCAGGGGCTGTGGGGGAAGGTGGGCTGCATCCCAGCACGTTGGGCACATCAGCACCTGCTGCTGGGCCAAATGCAGCAGAGCTTGGCTGGGGAAAAGTGAGATTCAGCCTGTTTCTGACCCAACAAAGCATCTCCTGAAAGGAAAGGCAGCCACTGGTACAATGTCAGTTAAAAACCAGCGCTGTGCAGCAGCTTCTTAAGGCAGAAGTGGGTAGTGCTTCCTTCCCCCATGCTCGCCCCAGTCTTTATGCTCTGTCCTGCCATGGCATAAAGGAGTGAGTTTAAAAGAGATTTTCCCTTAACTATTGACAGGCTGTGACCCAGAGAGGACACCCCTCAGGCACTCGTGCTCTTAGGGGGCTTTTGGCTGTGTGGAAGGAGCACACTCAGCGACATGAGGGGATCCACCAGCTGCAACTCCACCTGCCCTAACAGGTAATGGCAAATGAATTTGATAATGTGGCAAATCTGAGTGTTATTGGGAGCTTGGATCAGTCTCCAACCTGATTAATTCACTGCTGACGGTTGCAGGAAAGAACCGAGTGCAGCTCTGCATCAGTCTGGGTGATTTGCCACAAAGCGCAAACATTATCCATCAAAAACTGTTGGAACAGAGGCTCAGGCCCACAGTAGGCTTTGTGTGCTGGGGTGCTGATCTTGGGAGCCCTGCACTGGCCTCTCTGCAGCAGTTCCCTGTCCCTCTTGAGCTGGGCAGCCCAGAACTGGACACAGGACTCCAGATGAGGCCTCAGCAGAGCAGAGCAGAGGGGCAGCAGAACCTCCCTGCTGACCTGAATTCAGAGCTGTAGGTTTCAGTCCCTCTGGGTACCGAAAGCACCAACATCCCAAATACCACCCTCAGCATGTGGCCTTCAGAAGATAAAGCTGAATGAGCTGAGTGTGGCTTTGCGGGTGCCAGTGAGCTCAGGGGGGAAAGTTGTGAAGCACGGTTCTGGGGGATCATTTCCCACTGATCACAGATGAGGTTTGAATTTGGCCTAGAGACTTAGCAAATGCCCCAAAATGCTGGGTTGTTGGGATTGGTTTTTTTTTTTTTTTTTTAATTTTTTTTGCACTTGGTAAGAGGAAAGCATCCAGAAGTTAAAGTGGCCTTGGCTTGTGTTAAGAGGAGTTATCTGTGCTAGCTATAAATCGACCTGGGATGGCTTAATTGCTCACTCGCAGTAAATAAAGCTCTAAGTGAGATGTCTGCTTTCGAGCAGAGAGGGGATCTCCCAGGCTGTGCAGGATGATAGCTAGCCAGAGAAATCCATTCCAAGGCTCTTTGGGATCGATAAGCAGTTAAGAGAGCTGCGGGAAGATGACATTGCCTGTCTGTGCACACACACCACAGAGGTGCCGGGCTGTTCAAAGCTCCAAGGGCAATGCTTGGGCTCAGGCCCATCAGGCTTAAAACACGGTCATTTCCAGATGATTTTCCACTTGATGTCCAAATACAGAGAGGCAGGAGCAGCCTGAGCACTGGGTAAATGGCTGGAGACCCCTCAGCTTCGGGAGCAGTGCACCCACCCTCCCCTTGGTGCCTGAAGCTGTGGTGATGGGTTCAGCCACCACGTTTGTTCCCACGAGCCAGGGCTGTGTGGCTCAGTGGGCACCCAGATGTGTTGCAGCACATGCCAGTAGCCAGCCCCAGGGCTGCCAGCCTTGGCTGGAGCCCACCCACTGGCACAGTGAAGGGAGCAGTTGAGAGGCATAGAGCTGCCTTTTGTCAGAGGCTCCTGAGAGGGCCTGTGGAAGAGCAGCAGCTCCGGGTGAGTGCCTAAAAGCATCTTTTATCATTTTAAGCAGCGTTAAGATGTATGGAACCAGGGAAGGAGTTTAGCTGGAAGCATTGCTGGGATCTACCAGCCCAAGGCACAGCTTTTCCACTCATAAACACTGCTGGTGGGGTGGTTTGTGCCCTTGGTGCTTTGTTAGGAGGGCTGTGCTGTTTCTCCTGTCCCTTGGGGCAGTTGGAGCTTGCCATCAACCCTGTGAAACAGAAATGGCAGAGCTAGTGGGACTGCAACAGGAGCTGGGCCAAGCTGCAGCTCCCTCTGGCCCCAATTCCAAAGGAGATTCAGAACAGACCAGGAAAAAACAGTCTGTGAAGCAATTGCTGCTGTGATTCTGCTTGGTGATGGGTTTCACCTGGCAACCCCTCCTCTGGGGCACAACCTCCTTCCTCAGGTACTGCTGGGTGCTGGAGTCCAGGGGTGATATCAAGCACCAGCCAGCCTCAGGAGGAGTGAGGACAGCCTTCTGTCCTCTGAAATAGGGCCTTTGAGAGAGAAGGAGGTTCTCCCTCCTGGTTTCAGAGTGGATACACCATGGTTTGCCAGTAAATGCTTGGGAGGGCTTGGAGTCAGGCTGTGCTGTGGGAAAGGATATGTTTTCCCCATTGAAGGTGTGAGAAAATGGGCTGGCTTCTTCCTTCAGAGGGATGGACAGATGTGAAGGCTCCCTGCTGCAGTTATTTCCAATGACTGGTTTGCTTAGCTTTCTCCAATTAGCCATCCCTGAGCCAATCTGCTGAAGTGGCAGCGAGTTTACCCTGGTGAGGAAGCACAGACCTGTAAAAGAAGGGCTGGCTGAGGCTTCCAGTGTGCCAAGACCCCACCAGCTCCCACCCTGATTCTTTCCAGCAGACAGCTGTCTGACCTGGCCCAAAACTGCTAATTGGGGTGATTTTTTGTGAGAAGGTGAGGTACACCCCTGTGAGGTGCTTGGAGATCTGGGCTGTTCAAGCTGGAGAAGCTGAAGGGTACAGTTTGAAATACAAGTCAGAAGGGCACTGGAGGAGTGCAGAATCATAGAATTCTCTATGCCAACACTCTTCTTGATGCCCCCAGGATGCCACTGGCCTTGACCACAAGGGAACGTTGCTGCTCACGGGCAGTTTATTATCCACCAGCACTCCCAGGTCTCTCTCTGCAGAGCTGCTCTCCAGCAGGTCACCCCCAGTCTGTGCTGGTGCAGGGGGTTGTTCCTCCCCAGCTGCAGGACTCTGCCCTTGCCCTTGGTGACCCTCAGCAGATTTCTCTCTGCCCAACTCTCAGCCTGTCCAGATCTCAGTGACTGGCAGCACAGTCTCTGGTGAATCAGCCAGTGCTCCCAGTTTCGTGTCATCAGGGAACTTGCTGAGGGTCCCTCTGTCCCCTCATCCAGGGGGTTGATGAAGATGTTGATTCCCTCCTCTGACCTGGCTGAAATCACCCACCACGTTGTGGGGTGGGGAGGGGGGCACAGATGTGGATGTGCTTTGTTTCCTCGGCGAGGGGCAGCCACAAACCCTGTTGTCCCGAGCAGCCCGGCTCACCCTTTGCCCATCGGGGCTGTTTTCTCCCTTGTGATATCCATTAAGATGAAACTTCAACTGTTCAGATGATCCTGCCTTTACCTCTGTGGCCTTATTTAGACCTGCAGGCTGCCTGGCACCCTCCCTGCCTGCCTCTCCGTGCTGCCAGCTGGGTGCCAGCCGTGTCTCGCCGTGTGGCACATGCACAGGTGGCCTTTGCGGAGGCATCTGTGGGGACGGCAGCTCCGGCCCCGGGCTGGCACCGGCCATCCCGTGAGAGCATCGAGCTGCCATCTCCTGGAACACAGCTCCCCACATCATCCCCCTCCTGCCAAACCCCCTCCTTTGCCCTCTCTCCTCTGCTGTGCCTCAGGTGTTGCACAGACACAGGGGGAGCTGTGCCTGGAGCAGCTCAGGGATCACTCTGCAAAGCCCAAGATGTTGTCGGTGTTTGTTTTCCCGTCAGGCTCCATGTGCTGACAGCAACGGCCCCGTGGCTCTGGGCAGCCAGCTCTTGCACTACATATTTTTGTTCATCTGTCCCTCTCTGCCAAATGCTGAAGTCAGACAACTGGCCCTGGCTGCTGCCAGCTCTGGTTGCTCACACTGGGATTAACACGTAAACTGGTTCAGCCCCGCTGCAGAGGCCGAGTGTGGCCTCCTCTTTCACCCCTCTGCCTGCAGCTGCCTCTGTACAAGATGCCTGTTGTGACTTTGCTTTTGACTCTCTGCAAAAGGCAGTTCTAATAAAGAGGAGTTTTCCCTGTTGTTTTTGCAGGGGTCTCTTCACTCTGTGTGCACGTGAGAGAGCAAGAACTTCTCTTGGTCCTACACGTCTCAGCCTCTGGACTGGACACCACTTTAGATGGGCTTAAGAGGAAGTGTCAGACCTGGGGAAACCAAGGAGCAACCTCCAAAGTGCTGGAAGCCCCAAAGAAGGTAAATCCTCCCTAAGATGGTGAATGCAGCTGGACTTCTCAGTTACAAGGCAAGCTGTTTGGGTCCCTCTCCCCAGGACTCCACAAGCAACTCAAATGAGCTGAAAATGAAAAGGACCTGGTAACTTTTAACAACTGCTAGGTACATGTTCAGCCTCTCAGTTTGCTTAGAGCAGTTCTGGCTGGGTTAGCTGGAGGGATGGGGTTGCATTTTGCTCTTTAATCCACGAAGGAGAAGGTAGATCCTGAGGCGCTGTGCTGGTGCAGAGCAGCAGTGCCTTGTACCCTCAGGGTCAGCTCTGCTCAGCCTACCCAAGTAGCTCAGTCTTTGTTACTGCTTCCAAAAGCCTCCCTGGTGTCCCCTGTCTCTGGGCTGAACTGGCTTCCAGGAGCTGGGGGATGAATGCTGGGTGGGCGTGCGGCTCAGCACTGAGCAGCTCCAGCACAGCACATCCCACCTTCTCCCTCTCATCCCTATTGACACCTTCTTTCAGCCTGAGCACTTGCCTCCTGGTTGAATTTCTTTATCAAGACAAACTTCAGCAAAAGCCTCTGAAATGGGAGCTGGGGAGATGATGGCAGCAGACAGTAAAACCAGCGCAGAGATGCTGGGCCACCTCATCAAACAGCAGGAGCTGGCCTAGGGGTATTGATCTCAGCACAGCTGTGCCAGTTTACACAAGTTAGGGCTCTGACCTGAGTAATTCACCATAATAAAGAGATCCAGGTGCTGGAAAACTTCCAGGGGAACTGTCTGCATCCACTAGGTTGGTTATGGATACATATATTGGTGCCTCTCTGCAGCCCCACAGCTTGGGGCTCAACAGTCCCGCTGCCCAGGGAGCTTGTGGCCAGGTTTCAGTGCACAACCTGCCAGGGCCAGGTGCTGCCCTTGGCAGCAGCAAAGGCTGTTCCTGTTCTCCATTGGACAGGGAAACCTGATCTTTGCTCCTCCTGTCACTGAGTAGCAGTGGTGGGAAGGGGAGATGCTGGGTTTGTGTGAGCCAAGGGGCATCAGTGGGGTGGGACCACAGACCATGCTGCTGAGGGAATGTGCAGACTCAGTTCTGCCCGGGCACTCATGCTTGGAACAGCCAGGGCAGTGCTGCTAGTGAGGAGGGGGCTCGTCTCGGGGTCCCCAGGCTGTGACCCTGCCTGCTGCTCAGCTGGGCTGTGTCATTGTGGGGAGCTGTGCTGGTCAGAGCTCGTCTGCAGCTCTCTGGGGGGATCCCAGTGCTTGAGCGTGGCACCACGCAGAGACACTGGTCACGCTGGTCCTGCTTGGGGTGAGTGTGGGTGCTGTGCCCTTCAGTCCCTGCTGCCTGCCCTGCCCAGGAGCTGCTCTCACAGCATGGCTGTGGGGTGTGCAGGAGCTGGGGTCCCAGGGCTGTCCTCGGGAGTCCTTTTGGAGTCTGGTTGCCAACAAAACAAAGCCAGGTCTAAGGTTTTAGGTTTCCTGTGCTTCAGACAGCTCCCCGTGAGGGTGCTCAGAGGCCACTTGAGCAGGTAGGATTTGCTTCCATAAACCATGACGCCTAATTTGATGTGGCTTCCTGCTCCTTCTGACGTGAAGCCCCCTCCCCTCAGAGCAGAGCGCCTGCTCGCGCCTCATTTCGATGGGACTTCAGCATGTGCTCAAGTACTTTGCTGGTTGATTACTCAAGTGGGTTTGAGGTGAGGGAATGGGAGTGCTGACATCCAGAGAGAAGAGTTGAGCCAACGCTCAGGCTTGGAACTGTAACAGCCTCACAGTGTCAGTGTGGTCCCACGGCGGTTGGTGCTCAGCACCTCCAGCTCCCCATGGTGCCCAGCTGCCCTCCTGGCTCCAGGGAGCATCTGCTGTCAGTGCCTGGTGCGAGCAGCAGCCTTCCCCTGCTCCACTGAGCAGTTTAAAGGCGGTTGGCAGCTTTGGTGGCTTCACCCAGCCCAGAGCGGCGAGAGCAGCAGAGCTGATTGTGTGTGCTGGAAGGGCTGATTAGCTTCTCAGCTCATCAGCAATGCAAACAAGCTGGCACTGTAAATACACGTAGATGTTAAGGCAAGCAGCTCAGCCCGAGCTGAGAGCATACACACACACACACACCCTCCCAGGCCCTCACCACTTACCCAAATTGGTACGTTCCACTCCTTGCGGCGGCGTGTTTGAGTGCAGCGTCTCACACCAAGAGCAGGGGCTCACAGCTCAGTTTGTCTCTTGGAATGTGCTTCCCCACTCAGGAGTTTGGGGTTTTTAAAGAGAGAACTAATTAGATGAAATGGCAGGTTTGGTTAGGGCTGATGTGTGTCAGCCCCGAGGTGCTGCCTGGTGCTGAGCAGCAGCAGTGTGCCTGTTCCCGTGGTCTGGCACACATTGGCCTGGCTCGCTGCTGGTGAGGGGCAGCAAAGGGATTTGTCTGTTGGAGTAGTGATAGATGGATGGCATATTGGGGCTTTGCTGAGAGCTTTAGGGCAGCTCTCAGCAGAATCAACTCTGCAGAAAAGACCACATGTGCCAAAAGCCTCAGCTCTCCTTGAGGAGGCAGAGGCAGCACTCAGGACTGGGGCAGGATGGCCTTTGGGCAGCTTCTGGCCATGTCCTTGTGTGGGAGGAATAACCAGAGAATCATGGAATCATTTTGGTTGTTAAAGCCCTTGGAGCTGCTGCAGTCCCAGCCCTGCCCTCACCCTGCCCAGCCCAGCACTGACCCACGGCCCTCAGCACCTCAGCCCCACGGCTTTGGGATCCCTCCAGGGCTGGGCACTGCCCCAGCTCCCTGGGCAGCCTGGCACAGGGGCTGACACCCCTCTCAGGGAAACAGTTCTGCCTTAGCTCCAGCCTCAACCTCCCCTGGGACAACTTGAGGCTCTTTCCACATGTCCTGTCCTTCATTACTTGGGAGCAGCGCCTGACCCCCAGCTCCCTGCAGCCTCCTGTCAGGTTAAAAACCCACAGCATTTCAGTTTGGTTTTGAGTGTGAGTGATGTTAAGTTCTGCCTTCTGAGGGAGATGTTTCCAACAACAGTGGGTTGTGCTGGAGGTTTCTGACGGGGCTGGATGTGGCCTCTGCCTTGCTCCCCCTCCACACCAGGCAACCTGCAGTTTCTTTGGTGTCTTTCATTTACTGGAAATCTCTGTATTTAGCAGGAACACTGAGATTTATGCAAGACAATGTGAGATTCTAGGTTATAAATTTACCAAGAGTGGGTTTTTTTACATTACCATCCGCTCCTAACCTCTGTAAATTCAGTAATGATTTAGCTGTAAAGGGTTTGCTGGAGTGTCCTTCAGATGCAGAATGAGAAAATGACGCTGGAAGCTGGCAAAGTGAAATGTGGATTTGTTCCCTGTTCCCAGAAAAGGGCCTGGTTTGTGAGCAAGCAGGCACGAGACCCTGGACCAAGCAGCCTTTGGCAAGGAAGCCTTTCCCACTAAAGAAGAAGGTCCTGCAGGCAGGGAGGGTGGTGCAGGTTGGGGGTGGGGTATGTGTCTGACTCCTGCAAATGTTTGGGGTCAGCTGTGGTATGGAAGGAGAGCCCTGTGCCCAGACCCCAGGGTCCCTCCTTGCACCTTGTTGCTTTCCTGGCTGCTGGGGTTTGTTTCTCCCAGCAGCGGCTGCCAAGGCAGAGCCCCAGCGCTGCCGGTTGCTGACCTCCAGAGGTTGGTGGGAGAAAACCTCAGGCAGCTCAGTGGCCTGAGGGAACTCGGGTTGGTGGCCTGGAATGGGGTGGCTGGAGTCTGCCTGACAGAGTAACGGGAGTGGAGGCAGCTGGTCTGCATGAAGGCCCAAGCAGCTCTCCTGTCTCAGGTGCAAACCAAGGGGGCTCAGCTAAACTGTACCTGCAAGGAGCCCTTCTCCATGCTGAGGGGCTTCACAGCCCCTCACCCACTGCTGGACCTGTCAGCTGCTGCCGGGGCCCTGGGGAGGCTGCAGCTCCAGGGCTGTGTCAGTGCTGGGCCCCTCACTCACTGCCACAGGGACACTGAGGGGCTGCAGCGTGGCCAGAGCCGGGCACAGAGCTGGGGAAGGGGCTGGAGCACAAGGGTGCTGGGGAGGGGCTGAGGGAATGAATGGGGGTGTTGAGNCCAGGCTGCCCAGGGAGCTGAGGCAGTGCCCAGCCCTGGAGGGATCACAAAGCCGTGGGGCTGAGGTGCTGAGGGCTGTGGGTCAGTGCTGGGCTGGGCAGGGTAAGGACAGGGCTAGGACTGCAGCAGCTTCCAGGGCTTTTCACACCAAACTGATTCTATGATTCTGTTCCATGTGAGGGAAGGCTGAGGCACCAAGGTGCAACCTGGAAAGGGGGCTGGGCTGAACCTGGGCACACAGGTGAGAGGAATGGCTGTAGAGAGGCAGCAGGTGTGTTCTGACTTTGCTAGGACGATTTCTTCTAAGTGGAAAATGTGCCTCACTGCTCTGTTACCCTCCCCTGCTGCAGGCCACTGCCTTCCCAGGCTGGGCTGTGGCAGAAGCTGGCAAACAAGCAGGGGCAGGGGGTGCTGCTCTGGTGGAGATCATCCTTTTGCCCACACTGAAACCATCTGGCTGCAAGTGATGGTCCTTCACAAGCTGTTGCAGCACGTGCTTGTTGGTGTGCAGGATTTACCCCGGAATGAGCTTCAGGTTTTGGCTGAGAGATCAGAGCAGCCTGATTATTTTTATCCCAAAGCAGATTTTTCTAATTGGCTTTTTTTTTTTTTTGGTAACCAAATCCCAGGATCTGTAAATGGAAACTATTTGGTTTCCTTATTGGGCTTTAAAAATGGAAATGTAGGTAACAGATAAAAGTGGGCTGGGGTTTTTTCTTCAAGCTCTGATCGGAGGCTGTGCAGGTTTTGATCTGAAAGCTGTGATTTTGTCCCCATTAAAAAAAAAATGCTGTTTGTGTTTTCCCTTCCTCCACCTGTATGTCCATCCCTTCTCCCTTTTACTTAGATGAAAACATTTCCCCAGGCTCAATCAGTGTTGAAGGGTCCCTCATTTAAAGGGAGGAAGAGCACCATGATGTTTGACTGCCTGCTTTGGATTCTGTGGAGGAATTTCATCCCCTCCTGGTTGCCACGTCTCTGGCATCCCTCCCAGATCCCAACTCTCTGGAGGATGGAGGCAGAATTATCTCTGAGCTTCGCAGCTGCCAGATGTTAACTGATGAAACAGCAGCCTTGCTGCTTCCCTGTTTGCTCTGGGTAAACCTCTGCCTGCCTGTTTGAAATGCAGAACTTCCTCAAATCCCCTCTTGCAGCCAGAGCTCTTGATGCCTCTTGCCAATCAAGCCTGAAGGAGACTCGTTTATTTCCCTTTCCAGCTGCCTGCAGTAGGAATTGCCCTGGAATGTGGCTGAGCATTCTGAGTGAGAAAACAACCTGAATCAGCTTCAGAAGTGTGTTGTGCTGTGCTGTTCCTCTGCAACAGGGAGATTCAAGCCTTGATGAACTGGAGAGGTGGGTCCCTGCAAACCTCATGAAGTCCAACAAGTCCTGTAACTGGGTCGAGTTAATCCCAAGATGAAACACAAAATGTTCCCCTGGCCCAGGAAGAGAAAGTCCTTTGGTGCTGAGGTGAGGGAGCCCTGGCCCAGGCTGCCCAGGGAGGATGTGGAGGCTCCTTCTCTGGAGGTTTCCAACCCCACCTGGACACATTCCTATGCCCCCTTAGCCAGGGGATCCTGCTTGAGCAGGGGCTGGAGCAGCTCTGCAGGGCCCTTCCAGCCCCCAGCATTCGATGGTTGTATGAAATACAGCAAGCAGACTATACATTCCCAGACCAGTTCCCTTTAGCTGGGGGAAACCTCCCTTGTGTTGTGTTGTGTTTGCCCGGTGAAGGCAGCAGGAGCAGGTGCCGTGTGTCTGTGTGCTGGTGTGTTGTGCTCTGTGCAAGGGTGCAGGACACATGCTCTTGCCCTTGAGTGCAATCATCCGTGTAATTGCCCTGTGAGTGATAGGGAAGGTGGGGGGGGAAAATCATATTACCCTTATGATAGTGTTCCTGGGGCCATTGATCAAGGTGACAACTGGAAATTCATCACCACGTAGTAGGGAGAAACGAGGACTTTCCTGTGCACGAGAAGGGAACCTGATGCAAAGCAGCTACTGCAGCCAGCTGTTTGCATCCTAATGAGTGACTTGAGGAGAAAAAGATCTGAGTGGCACCCAGCAGCAGATACGGAGTGGGCTGGACCATCCTCCCTCCTCTCTGCTTATCTGCACCTTAAAAACTTCACAGCTCTTGTTTGCTTCCAGCAGTAGGAACACAGCTCAGACTGCAACGAGCCAAATGCTGTGATAAAGTGAAAGTCTGGTGGCAGGTACCCCCTCCTTTCTCTCTCTCTCTGGTGTCTTTTTTTTCAGCTTCTAAAGATGGATGGCGTTTTGCTTGGAGATAATGAAACTTCCTTGAAGGAGAGACATCTTCCTGGAGCTTTTGCATTTGGAACATGAGAAGAGTTTTGATTTTTAAATCTCCATTGAAAATGCTTGTCTGTCTCTATTCTGCTTTCTTCACTGTGAAGGCTCTGACTTCACAGAGCCGGCAGAGACCCTGAGTGGAATGTTTCTGTCACTTGTTATAGCTCACCCTGGCATCACATTTAATCTTCAGAGGTTGTGGGGTTGGGTGTGGGGTTTTTGTTTTTTTGGTGCTAAAGAAAGTTGAAGCCAGGTTAGAAACAGATAAAAAGAAATCATCCATCCTCAGACAAAGGAGGTTTTGTTTTTTTCTCCTTTCTTAATCCTCTGCCTTCCAAGGGAACAAAGAGATCCATCCACCTGGAGAGGCTGGAAGAAGGGAAGAGGCAGGGAGCGAGCGTCACGCCTGATCCATGCCTGCGCTGTCCGGGGCCAGCATGGCCACTGGGACTTGCCACCGGCCTGAAAACCCAGTGGAAAGGAAAACCCAAGAAGCAGAACTTGTAGCCCCTGTGACATCAAAGGGATCATTCCTATTCCTGCTCCTAAGAGAGCTCAGTGGTCTTTACCTCATCCCGTCAGCACAGGGAACGCTGCGGTGCGTTACGCCACAGCCTCTCTTCCTACCCCCCGTCTCTTGCTCAGTCGTGTGGAGTGATTAATACTTGCTCAGGTGCTGAGAGGCACAAGGCACTTGGCACTTGACTGTCTCCTATTTCTGTGCTTAATAAACAGAATATTCCACAGGAAGAGCTTGCAATTTGTCTCTGGCTGCCGTGCGGGGAGTTACTCTGAGTCCTGGCTCTGGCTGTGCCTTGCTTGCTGAGGGAATTAATAGACTCTTCCATACCTTGTTCTCACTCCAGTTGCCAAATTAACCTTCATCTCACCTACTTTTTCTTCGTGTCTCACTTCAATTTAGTCATCAAATTGTTCACGTGAGGAAGGAGTTGTCCTTGCTGCAGCTTCTGATAAGATACCCGAGTTCTGTGCAGCGCCTGAGGAACACGAGGGCAGCTTCTTTCTCTCTCCCTTCAGTTTCTCTATGAGATTGTTTTAAATCCAAAAGTCTTCCTGAGGTGATTTCTCCTGGGAGGCCTGAGCTGTGCCCTGAGTCCAGTGAGCGTTTTCTGGTGCTAATGAGCGTTGTTCTGTCTTTGGAGGGGCGGGAGGCGGGGGGTTGACTGCACGGACAGTGCTTCAGGGGCCGGGTGCTGCTCACCAGCATCACCCACGCTCAGCTGGCTCACCCAGCTCACCCAGCTCCCGTGGTGTGGCACACTAGACAGGTCTGAAATGCTGGAGAAGTGAAGGAATGCGCTTTTGTTATCAGGGAGGGGATTTATCAGCTTCTGGGAGGATGCTGTGGGTGTGTGTTCTTTCTCTGCAATTAATGCACAGGCAAGCTGCTGGAAGTAGCCTGCGCTGCCTTGGCAGGATTAGGGATACAAGAGCACTGTTGCTGTGTGGAAATCTTCCTGGCCTCAGCTCAGGAAACAACCCAGGAGTGGCATGGCTGCTGTAGTGCCTGCGCTTGTTCTGGTTTGGGGGGGCTCCCCTGCCCTCCACCAGCTCCTCTGCTCGGTGGGGCTGACGCTTGTGGAACCTTTATGCCTGCTCTGAGCTGCTCCTGCACTAGCAAGAGGCTTGCCAAGGACCTCCTGCCACCAAGGGCACCTTCCCAGCGAGCCTCCCTTTGCTCTGGTGCAGGACAGGAGCTTTGGGCACTCTCAATGCTGCACCCAATGTTGCAGATGAATGTTGTCAGGCCCCCAGCGCTCGGGCTCACCACTTCACGGGTCCGAGGGTTTGGGGTGACCTCTCCAGAGCCTCTCCTTGCTCTGTGAGTGCTTTCACTCGATGCACAGGGGCGACTGGGCTGGGATTCATCTCTGTGCTCCAGCAGGTGCAGTGTGGTGGGGGAGGACAAGGACAGGCACAGGCTGCGACACCTTCAGTCCCCAAAGTGGTTTGGAGGGATTGCCGAGGAGGGAAACTGTGCTGAGGTGTATGATACATCTTGCTGTTTCCTTTCACTGGGATCCCAGATCTTCATCCTCCAGAAAGGGTTTGGCATGGCCTGAAACATCATCATCAGGGAACAAAGGTGAAGCTGTTAATGAAGACAGAGCTAATTCTGGCAGCCAGCTGCCACCATCCCGACGTGCTGCCGGCTGTGTGCTGTGGTAACAGCGGGACCAGCCATGCTCATGGGGGCTACCCAAAGGCTGGGAGGGCTCTTTGCAGGGCTTTGTCCTGTGTCCTTCCTGCATGGCTGCCCTGGAGATTCCTCGTGGCCCAGAGGGGTGGTTTGGCCTGCTGCAGGGGCCGAGAGCTGCCGCATGCTACTGCTGCTGCCCAGGCCTCAGGACCTTTTGCTCTGCCAGAGGCTGACGGCAGCTCTGGGACACGGGGTCCTGGGGAGAAAGAAGCAAGGTGGAACATTGCTGGTGGCCTTCTGGTTCTGAAGTGAGGGCCAGGTGATGGCTGTGGCACTGGAGGAGAGGTCTTGCACAAACGTCTGGCTCAGAGCAGGAAACAGAGCGAAGTGTGCCCCAACATCAGCCGGCTTCAATGCCCTTGGTGTGTTCCCTGTGCTGGTGGGCACGTTTGTGACTGCTCTGGGGCAGCTAGTGACCACATCCCCCTCAGGTGGGAGAGAAAGAGGGGCCCTGGGGAACGATGCTGCAGCCCTCCTGCACCTGCCCTCCTGATGGCAGGGCAGCAAAGAGGCTTTTTCCAAGCCCCTTCCTCACGAAGAGAAGTGTTGGTGTTCAGAAGCTGGGAGCAAGGCTGACAACAGGCAGCTTTCTGAAAACACACAGCTGGCTTTCACCCAGCACAGCCAACTCTTTGGCCAGCTGAAAAGAAATCAGAAGAATATTGATGTGTTATTTCTACTCCCCCCACCCCCACTCCCCTCAATACAAAAATCATCAGGCTTTTTGTGTCACGTGTGAGTTCCTGAATGCAAGTTTCTTGGTTGATAACAATTGTTGAACCTCCTGAGGTTCAACAAGGACAAGGGCAGAGTCCTGCAGCTGGGGAGGAACAACCCCCTGCACCAGCACAGGCTGGGGGTGACTTGCTGGAGAGCAGCTCTGCAGAGAGACCTGCGAGTGCTGGGTGATAATAAATTGACCATGAGCAGCAACGTGCCCTCGTGGGCAAGAGCCAACGGCAGCCTGGGGGCATCAAGAAGACTGTGGGCAGCAGGTCAAGGGAGGTTCTGCTCTGCCCTGCTGAGACCTCACCTGGAGTCCTGTGTCCAGTTCTGGGCTCGTCAGCTCCAGAGGGACAGGGAACTGCTGGAGAGAGGCCAGTGCAGGGACACCAAGATGCTGAGGGGACTGGAGCATCTTTCATACGAGGAAAGGCTGCGGGACCTGGGGCTGTTTAGTCTGGAGGAGACTGAGGGGAGAGCTCATTAACAGTTACAAATATCTAAAGGGTGGGTGTCAGGAGGTTGGGGCAGCACTTTTGTCTGTGGTATCCAGCAACAGGACAAGGGCTGATGGGATGAAGCTGCAACACAAACAGTTCCATTTAGACATAAGGAAAAGCTGTTTAAGTGTTTCAGTGAGGGAGCCCTGGCCCAGGCTGCCCAGGGAGGGTGTGGAGGCTCCTTCCTTGGAGGGCTTCAAGACCCATCTGGACACATTCCTGTGTGACCTGATCTAGGTGAACCTGCTTCTGCAGGGGGATGAGACTGGGTGATCTCTAAAGGTCCCTTCCAACCCTGCCATTGTATGATTCTATGGATTATTTGGGAAGAGCCCAAGCAGAGGGAGGCAGTTCTCTGGGTAACTCACAGCCTCAGCTCTTCCCTCTCTTGTACTTCCAAACGATTAACGTCTCCTTCGCTTTGCACATCATGAATATTCTATACTTGAGCTGTTGGGGAGTTGTGCTGGATCAGATAAATAACATGGTGTTGCTTTTGTGGCAGGCTGGATAAAGATGCAAATAACACTGACATTTATTTCGCAGTTTTCTCTCTGTGATCCTCTGAGTGAGTAAACTGGATTGCTGAGATATTCATGGGAAGGAAATGAAGAAGGGTTGTCAAGATGAAAGCGAATTTCCTTAAAACTTAGCCAGAAGGTTCTTGGCAATTGGGTTTTTTCTCCCCTGTTATTTGCTCAGCTGAATAGGAGCTGCTTTAAATACATTTTGCACAACCACAAAAGAAAACTCTTGTTCCCGTGGCACCGCTGAGTGTGTTTTGCTCAATGTTTCATGGAGGAACTGATGGTTTCCCTGCCCCTGGTACATCTGTGGCACTACAGACACAGGCCCTGACTGCTGGCAGGAGGCTGTGATCTGACCCAGCTCTCAGTTTTTCTCCTCTCCCACACGAGCCTTGGGCTCAGGGTCAGCTTTGACCCCGGGCTCGGGCTGTGCAGCTGCACTGGTTGGGAAGGTGAGGAAAGAGAGGGAGGCTGGGTCCTAGGGAGGGCAACCAGAGCCTGCAACGAGGGGGTCAGAGTGAGTCTCCTTCAGGAGGACTCCAGAAGGGTGTAAATAGCTCCGTGCTGCCAAAGGCTCTCGGGCGTGAGGGCATTGGCCTTGGCAGCAGGAGCCCTGGCTCTGGCAGTCTCAAGGGTGATGGCACAGGGCTGGGGGCCATGAGAGAGTTCAACACAGGGCCAGCAAAATGATGAAGGGACATGATGAGAGGCTGAGGGAGCTGGGGCTCTGGAGCTTGGAGGAGCCTGAGGGGTGAGCTCATTCATGGTTACAGATACATCAAGGGTGGGTGTGAGGAGGCTGGAGCCAGGGATGGCCAATGACAGGACAAGGGGCAACGGGCACAAGCTGCAACAGAAGAGGTTCCAAAGCAACACGAGGACAAACTTGTTCCCTGTTCAGTGAGGGAGCACTGGCAGGGGCTGCCCAGATGGGCTGTGGAGGCTCCTTCTCTGGAGACATTCCACCCCAGCTGGGTGAGTTCCTGTGTGCCCTGCTCTAGGTGCTGCTGCTCTGGCAGCGGGGTTGCACTGGATGAGCTTTGCAGGTCCCTTCCAACCCTTTGAGACTGTGATTCTGGCGGCTGCAGCTCCCCAGCTCGCGGGTGCCCATCTCGCCTCAGCCCGTGTGAACACGGAGGGTGCTGGGCGAAGGCAGGAGGCTCAACAGACTCCCCGGCACCAGCTGGCCCGAGGTGTGAGCAGCCGTGCTGAGCTGCCCTGTGCCGTGCCGTGCCGGTGCCGTTCCGTGCCGGCGCCGTGCCGTCCTGTGCCGGTGCTAAGCCGTGCCGTGCCGGTGCTGTTCCATACCGTCACGTGCCGTGCCATGCCGTGCCGTGCGGTGCCGT
>WBNH01005888.1:92609-105313 GCA_013401255.1 Urocolius indicus
GACTGGAGTCCCGGCCCCCCGCGGACGCACCCGCATCCCGCACCCCGCATCCCCATCCCCATGCCCGCTCACGGCCGCCCGCCGGCAGCGGCTCACGCCTGCGGAGCGGCGACGCGCGGGGCCCCGGGAGGCGATGGCTGCGGCTCTGCTGGTGCTGCTCTGCCTGGCCGCCGCCGCGGCCGCCGTGGAAGGTGAGACCAGGCGAGAGCTGGGCGCGATGCCGAGCCGCGGGCTGCCCCGTGCCGTCCCCGTCACCGCGGGGCTGCGGAGCGCTCGGGTACGGCCGCAGCGCTGCGGGGGGGGGGGGCGCGGGGCTCCCCTCGGGCCGGGGGTGGCTTCGGGGAAGGGGCAGCGTGTTTCCAGCGCTCGGGGACGGCTCCCGGCAGCCCGCCCGGCTCCTCTGCATCCTCTCTGTCCTCGGCAGAGCCGTGGCTGTGCGGGGAGCAGCCTCTGCTCATCCTCCCCTTCGTGCTTCTGGGCACCCGTGGGAGCTGCGTGGAAGGGCTGCAGCAGGAGCGGCGGGCAGGGGGTCTCGGGTCGGATTCGGACGGGAGATGCTGTGCCCGAGGCAGATGCCCGGCCATCCCCTCAGCACCGCCCGTGCCGTACGACCCCAGCCTTTTCCTCCTCGGCTGCCCGGTGCTGGGACTCGCCGTGCAGCGGGACAGCGCCCGCAGCCGAGCCCCAGCCTGGGGGCGGTGGGTTTGGCAGCACCCCCGGGCCGCTCCGGCTCGGGCTGGCGGGGCAGCGCTACTCCGGGGCTGCCGTGGCTTTCCCAAGTGTTGCTTCCCGGGAGAACGTGGCTGGAAAAGCCCGTGGCGGGGATGGGGGGTGATGTGGTGCAGCCCCTGGCTCGTTGGCAGCGCGGTGCGTGTGCTGGCAGAGAAGATGCTGCGCGGGGTCCGGTGGGCGAAGCGAGCTGCCGTGGCACGTTACCTCTGCTCGGTGGCGTTCAGCTGATGGGAACGCGGGTGCGACTCAACTGGAAGCTGCTGTAGACGGGCAGCTTTGCTCTGGGGAGCCAGGACACTGCTGTGACGGTCTGCAGTGGGGCTGGAGCGGCGTTGGCTGCAGTTGCCCCTCCGCTCTGGAGCGTGGCTGGGGGCGGCCAGGGCCCCATGGCGTTTTGCTTTTCTCATTTCCAGGGCTTTAATGCACGTCTGTAGAAAGAACTAGGGGTGGGAACGCCGCTGCCCTTTGCCTGGTGCAGGCGGGCGCGGGTTTCGCTCGCTTGCAAAAGCTCCCGTGGCAATGCAAGACCTGTCAGCAGCACTGGGTCAGCTTTGCAGCAGCAGCTCGGGGCAGGGCCGGCGTGGCGGCTGCCAGCGGCTGGGTCCGTGGCTCTGAGCACTCCTGGGTGTCCTGTCCGTGTGTCCCCAGCTCGCCCCGAGCCACCTCTGGGAGCACGTGCCTGGCACCGCTGTGCCGGGAGCTGAACCTGTTGAGGAGCGCTGCTGCTTCTTCTGGACTTGGAGAAGTGAAGTGGTGTCCTGGGAGAGAGCTCGGACCGAAGGGGGGCTTTTGGACGGGGAGTTTGTGAAGCAGAGCGCTTGGATCTGGTGTGGAGTTGAGGCGAGGGTCTCCTGGCACGGGTGTATAAAGAGAACAGCTTTTTGTGGAGCTGGTTTAAATCTTACGGATTTCCTCTTGGTCGCAGAGGGTGAATTTACCAGATTGAAACGTGGGTTTGTCAAAACCAAGCTGAAGCTTCTCCTAGAGCCTGAGCTAGCTAGCTCAGGCTCTGCTTTTACCTCCCCGAACACCTGCGAGACTGGTTTTGCTGGCAGCAAGGCAGAGCCCCGGCTGGAGCCTGGCTCTGCAGAAGCGGCTGAGAAGGGGGGATGGCTCCCTGCCTCCAGACAAAAACTCTGCTTTTCTGCAATAGTGGGGAGGGGGGAGGGAGATGTCTGGGGGTCTGGACCCGGCGGGAGGAGGGGGAGAGGAGGATGCAGCCGGGGCCAGGGCTGCCTTGCAAGCCTTTCATCCTCCACAAAACCTTGCGAGCTCGTGGCACACGCAGCTGGGAGACAGCAGAGTTCGAGCTGCTTGATGGTGGCTTGGTTTTTTTTTACCAAATCCCGTGGCTGACTGACTGTTTTCTGCTGGACACTTGGATGTTTATAGTCATTTTAACATTTTTTTTCTTCGGTGGCTTGTGAAGAGGAAGAGGGATGTGAGAAGATGACGGGAACAAACACTCTGTCTCTCCCACACCCTGCAGGAGCTCGGGAGCTGCTCCGAGCTCTGCTTTGTGCTAGCTGAACCAGATACCATCAGACTTAGCGTATAAAGAGGGTGGGAATGAGCTGACTGTATGTATTTTAACTCGGGGAGCTGTTTGAGGTAGGTCAGGTGAGGCTGATGTCCATTTTGCTGCAGCTCTTTCACCTGTGCAGCTTAAGCTGCCTGTTACCTACCAGACGTCACTCCCCTGCCTCGCCGCCTGTTCTTGTGCCAACCGGCTTTTGCTCTCCATCTCCTGTATTGCTGCTTGCAGTCTCTGGATAAGCAGAGTCCAAGGAGGGGGGTGGAAAAGCCCTGCTTGGGGCTGGGAGGATCCAGCTTTGGGTGGCTTCCCTGCTCTTATCCCCTCGCTCGCCCGCCTGCCCTTGGGAACCGCAGCCCAGGTGAGAGCTGGGGATGGGGGTTTGGTTCCAGAGCCGTGGCCCTGGCACCGGCTCCTTGTGTGCTACCCGCCCCGAGTGCCCTCTCCTCTCCTCTCCTGTTTTGGCTCAGGACCTGCACATCTGTTGCAGGCATCCTTTGGGCTTCCTCTGCTTCCTCCAGGCGCCGCAGCGGTGCCTGTGCCGAGCGGGCTGCGAGCTGACAGCCGCCCCGCTGCCCTTCCCATGGCCTCCGGCACCAGCTGGGCTCGCACCTTTGGCCCAGCTGCTTCACCTGCAGCAGAGCTGTTTGTGAGGAGAAGCTGGAAATGAGTCTTGCAAGAGAGAATGTGCGAGTGCTAGAATGGTATGTGGGGATTTGGAAGTGCCAGTTTCCAGCCATCCCTTAGCTTTGACTTTTTTGCACCAACTACCTGGGAAAAAGAAACAACCCTCGGGGGGAAGAAGGTTATTTGTGGCAGTGAAGGGAGCCCAGATCTTGTCAGCCTGAAGGGAAAGTGTTTTGTCAAGTCATGGAAAAGGGGCCTGAGAGCGCAGATGCCCATGTTGCTTTTGGTTTTCGAGTAATTACTGGTATCACTGACTCATGCCTTGCCTCAGTGTTCCTCCTCCCTTCCCGTTTCCCCTGTGCTGCAACCTCAGAGACCGAGGTGAGGGAAAGGTAAGGTCCTGCTGTCTCTAAAGGTCCATCTGACCTGAAGCTGCAGGTGACTCACGCTGGAAAACCTGAGAAAAGGGGGAATCTTTGTCCTTGTGGTGCATAAACGTGGTTTAATGCGTGGCAGAGATGGCTGTGGTGCAGCTGGCCCCAGATCAGCCAAGCTCAAACCTATCTCACGGGCGACTCCGCCTGCATCTCAGCTTCACATTGGTCTCCTTCCTTAAGGTGAAGGTCTTGATTTATTTTCCCCTTTAATTAAAGCTTTGAATTCCACTTCCCCTGAACGTAGCACAGCTGAAAAAGTTGAATAACTCACAGTGCTCTGGTGGCTGGGCTCGGGAAGCCCATTAGAGATGAAAATGAGCGGCAGCGATGATGGAGAGATCAGAAAAGCAGCGCTGGAAAGGGAAAAGCCTGCCTGTTGGGCTGTCATTATTAGTATTTATTTGACACTGAAGATGGTCTTGGAGCAGTTAATGCAAATAAGGGCCCTGAAGGAGCTCTGGGAAAGGCAGGCATGGAGGAGGTGGGGTCTGGGATGACTACAGTTATTTCTCTGCTCTTTCTGCCTACCGTCCTCGTACAGACATTGAGTTGCTGCCTTGTGCTCTTGTGTCTTCCTCAGTGAACTTGCCAGGGGGGTTTGCAAGGTGGTCTCTCACCCATCCCGGGTGCTGCTGCTGCCACACACCAGGACAGAGCAAAATCCCTTGCCACTGGCCTTACAGATATCAATGTGTTGGTGCTGAAGTAGCCTGAATGTGCTTCTCTGGCTCTGGATCCAGGCCACGGTGCTAATAATAGATGCTTCTAGCAGAAATGGGTTCTGCAGGCTAATGATTTGGTGAAAAGGGAGAAAATAGTACCTTGGGCAATGGGTAGCTCGATACTAACCAGGGCAGCAAAGGCTTGGATTGGAGTTGCTGGTCTCTGGTGCAGTGGGAGCTGGTGGAATAGATGCTCAGAGCAAGGCTGAGGCTTACAGAGTGCTGCTCTTGGAATGCCCATGGTGCACTGCTCACTCTCTTGAGATCCAGCCAGCTTGAGGAGGCTTTTTTTAACTCTTCCAGCTGTGACTGGGAGCTCCTTGTACCCTGGCATGGAGATGGCTTTGTGCAGGAGCCCCCAGACTCGCATGATATTGCCCAAAGGTTGCTGCGGCACTCCGTTCCCTCTGAACAGCCCCTCGCTGGTATAAGCAATTGTTTAATGGCATAGCAAGGCTGAGGAAATAGTTGGGCTTGGAGGAATAAATGTTTTCTCCAAATATTCATTAGAATTTAAAAGCACACCTGGGTTTGACCTTGTTCTCTTTCTGCAAACAGCCCAGCTACGGAGTGTGGAACGCATGAACACTTGTGTGAGGCCAACGCTGAGCTCGGGAGTGTGCTGGGTGGCAGCTGGGAAAGGCAGAGCCTGGGCTGCAGTGTCAGGGAGCCTGAGTTTGCATTGCTCATGGAGGTCACTGGTGGCAGTGGGATGGAAGGGGTGCAGATAACCCATGCTGTGGGTAATCCAGGACCCACTGGTGGCTGGGAGCAGCTTGCAAAGCAGTGCTGGGTGGTGGGGATGGCAAATGAGGGTGAATCCAGGAGATATTCCTCATAAGGAAGATGCTCCAGTCCCCTCAGCATTTGGGAGCCCTGCACTGGCCTCTCTCCAGCAGTTCCCTGTGTGTCCCTCTAGAGCTAGAGAGCCCAGAACTGGACACAGGACTCCAGATGAGGCTTCAGCAGGGCAGAGCAGAGGGGGAGCAAAACCTCCCTGACCTGCTGCCCACACTCTGCTTGATGCCCCCAGGCTGCCATTGGCTCTTGCCCACGAGGGCACGTTGCTGCTCATGTTGTTTGTTACCAACCAGCACTCCCAGACCCTTCTCCCAGAGCTGCTCTCCAGCAGGTCACCCCCAGCCTGTGCTGGTGCAGGGGGTTGTTCCTCCTAAGCTGCAGGACTCTGCCCTTGTCCTTGCTGAACCTCAGCAGGTTCCTCTGTGCCCAACTCTGCAGCCGGTCGAGATCCCGCTGACTGGCAGCTCAGCCTCTGGGGAATCAGCCAGTGCTCCCAGTTTGGTGCCAGCAGGGAACTTGCTGGGGGGTCACTCTGTCCCTTCCTCCAGGTGGTTGATAAAGATGCATCAGCTGTAGGGCTTTCCAGATGAGTGCCAGGGGTGGATGAGCTCCCTCCTGCACTGGACATGTGGTCACTCCCAGTCAGGGCTGGTTTTTGTTTGGGGTGTTTGCTTTTGGTTTACATTTATTTTGGCGCTCGTGGATTTCCCACAAAGTGACCTGGTGAGAAATGGTGAGGAAAAGGGGCTGTGTGTTTGTAGGAGCTGAAGGGCCTGCCCTTTACTTATTTATTTCTCATAACTTCTGAATTATTCAAGTGCATTCAACAGAGATGAACTTTCCCTGCTCAATATTTATTATTGTTTCATTTCCCTGGAAGTCAGAACTACAAGAGCTGTGACAAATGGGCTAAAAGGTGCTGTCGTTTCTCTGTAGCTAATCTAAATATCCCTGTATCCTCTGCTGAAAAGCTAAGTTGTGATTTCCTATGGTGATGCTGCTCAGTGAGTTACAACCACACGCTGGTGGCTGCTTTTCCTCCTGCTTCTCTGCCGGGGCTGGAATGCTACCGTCAGAAAACGCTGTGAAACCTGGACCCTGGCCATCGGTCCTCTACGGTTTTTGGTCTAATAACAGAAATGCAGAGAGAGTGTGGACTGCATCACCCCCTTTCTCTCACATCCAGGCTGGAAAGCAGCCGTCTCCCCTGGGTTTGCTTGCTGCAGGAGGGGTGGGAGCTGCGGCCGGAGCTGGGAGGTGGGTTCGTATCTGCAAGTGGAGCCCCACGATGTGCAGAATCCCTGCTTCTGAAAGCCTCTTGCTCCCACCACCCCGATTATAAACAAGCGTTATCAGTCTTCTGAATAATTGAAGAGGCTTTCTGTTGAATATTTAATTAGGATAATATTTGGTTAGCGGGGGTTGTTGGGCTCCTTTTGTGCAATTGAGAATTGCTGCAAGAAAACAACCTGTGAAGAGAAAATGTTGTTGTCTCTGGTCATTGATTTTTTTTTTTTTTTCTTTTCCCCCTCCTTTTTCTTTTAAGCTAATCAGTTCCTCAGTTGAAATTGGTTAATTAGCTGAGCTCCATTAAGACTCTTTGGCATTTCAGCTTGATGTTTCTAAATAATTATAGTTTTGCCTGCTAAGCCCACAACCCAGGGTGACCTAATTACTGTTAAAGCATACGTGCTTTGGTCTGGCTTTAATAAGTTCCTGCCGGGAGCCCTGTGGTGGAAAATCAGAGAGGCAGCGGTTCAAAGGGGAAGGGGCTCCTGTGCTGAGCCCTGGCAGAGGAAGACAAATCTCCTTCAGCTTTGCATCATCCAACCTACACTTGGTTTGGGTGGGATGCTCCCGAGCGATGAGCTGTTCCCTGCCAGCCCCCTGAGCATCCCCATATCTGCTTTTGGGGCAGGTGGAAGTCGATGGCAAGAGGTTGCCTGGAAGAAGAGGTTAGGAGTAGCTTTAGTTAATAAGTGTTAATTGTCTTGTTTTCTCTCCAGAGTTGTTCCCCTTAAGAAGCAGGTGGAGTCTTTGCAGATGAGGGGGTGAAAAAAACCAAATAAAACATGACATTGATGTTGGGTTTGGGTTTTTTTTTTTAACAGCGTAAAGTTTATGTATTTAGTGATTCTAAAATCTGGAAATAGCCATGACAAGTAATTGGGGATTAAAAAAAAGACTCAGGTATGTGCTCGTTTAGTGCAGGGAGAAAAATGTTTAATATCTGGGAAGGCATCCAGTCAGTGGTACTGGTGTCAGAAGCTTTAATTTGTGACGCAGCGAGTGTAAGCCGTGGCTGGGAGCGGTAAGAGGCTGTGGGAACCCTTGCTTTTGGGCTCTTTCCTCTTACCCCACGTGAGGGCTTTGTCACAGCTTTATAGAATTGTTTCATGGCATTTTTCTCCCAAGAAGGCTTTCTTGCATCCTGCCTGCCTCCCTGTTGTGCTGGTGCCCTGTGTGCCACATCCCAGCAGAAACCAGGCACTGAGTTTGGGACTATTCAGCCCCAACCCAAATCATCCTTGGCTTTGAACACAGCTGACTTTTGGTGTCTCTGCCTGGTTAAGTAGTCATTGCTTTGAAGAGCAGGGCAGCTCAACCCACTGCCCCAGTGTTTGGCAGCACTGGATCCATCTCCAGGGAGCCTCTCCAGTCCTGCCAAGCCCAACACCTCTCCCATGTCCACGTCTCTGCCTCCTGTTTCCTGTTTTCCTTCCGTTTGCAGGGCAGAACACGAGGACAGTTTGTTGAGCCAGTCCTGGGGCAGAGCAGGTCACATTCCTTCCAGGCTTGACTCTGCATAGGAGGCTGCTTCTTCTTCAGCCCCAAAACCTGGGAAAACAGGGCTGTGGCATCTGAGGGCAAGAGCAATGCCCTGGTGCCGAGTGGCCAAGCTGGGGCTGATGGTGGTCCCCTTTTCCCCTGATGTTAAAACCTACACTTGAGCTGGAGGGATGGAGCAGGGAATGGCAACAGCTGAACTTTTATGGAGGCTTTTTTTTTTTTTTTTCCTCTCTTTTGCTGCAATCAAAGGCTGGGGCCGGGCCTTTGATTACTGGAGGCCTCCACTTGCTTCAGCCGCTTCCTTAGCCGCGGGGTTGGCGCTGACTCATTATCGTCCTCGCTAGGGTCCTGTTGGTATGAGGATAATTGCTTTTTTGCTCAAAAGACATTAAATCACGGAGGAAGAGGCGAAAGGGTGTGAATTACATCTTCCCTGGGGAAAACCAGGAACGTGGCAGAGGAGTTGAAAAGGAAAAGGCCGTCCTTAGGAGGCAGGAGGGGAGCGGGGCCAGCGGTGGGAGTCTGCTCTGATCCCGCTGGGCAGCGCCCTGCCCTCTGGCTGGGGGGAGCTGGGAGGGTGCAGCATGATGTACTGGGACGCTGGGATGGCTCAGAGTCATGGCTGGTGGCTGGGCACTTTAATTTTAGGGTGTTTTTTTTATTCACCCAACACCTGTAGCTTCATATTTCCAGTGTGCTGGGGAAGATGATGAACAGGTAGGGATGGGGCAGGAGCGGGATGCTGTCAGAGTGCTCTGCAGAGTGTCAGCTCCGCTTTACCTGTGAAGGCAAAGACAAAGGCATTTGAAAAAGAACAAAATTTGGCATTTCAAGATCACCAGTGTGTTGCCAGAAGTACTTTCTGCTTTTCATCATCTTTCCAATGAGGAAAGGCTGTGAGACCTGGGGCTGTTCAGCCTGGAGAAGAGAAGGCTGAGGGGGGACCTTATCAACAAACACTTCAGAGTAGCTAAAGGGTGGGTGACAGGAGGGTGAGAGGACACTTTGTTCTGTGGTGGCCAGTGACAGGACTGGGGGTGACGGACATCAGATGAAACACAGGCAATGACTCTGGCCCAGGAGGAGCAAGTCCCTTGGTGCTGAGGTGAGGGAGCCCTGGCCCAGGCTCCCCAGGGAGGGTGTGGAGGCTCCTTCTCAGGAGGTTCCCAACCCTCCTGGACATGTTCCTGTGCCCCCTGAGCCAGGGGAAGCTGCTTGAGCAGGAGCTGGAGCATCTCTGCAAAGCCCTTCAAATCCTCACCATTTATGGCTCTATGAATGTTTTTTGACTACTTCAGGACCTTTGCCTCCATGGGTGTTGTTTGCTGGCAGTGTGTAGCAGCGTGGAGATGCCCTCACCATATGGCTGCTCTATCTCTGCCCTTCTGCCATAGTTATTTTTAAAGCAGAGATGCTGGGTCTCTGCATCCTTCATCAGGTGCTGCAGATTACAGGCATGACCTGTGTGTGTTGGGTTAGCCTGAGATGCACAGAGCAGCTTCCCAGCTGTAGGGTTTGGCTGAAACTGCCCAGGAGCTTCACACAAGTGAGTGAGCTCCCTGGAGATGTGTCGCTTTTGCTGTCCATGCTTTACCCATGAAATGCTGTTTGGGGTCACATGAGCCCTTCAGGATGTCCACGGTGGCACTGTGAGGTGATGTGTAATGATGTTATTGGCACCAGGTACGAAGTTGTTCAAGTGGTAATTTGTGGTTTAATAAAACACAGGAGGAGCAGCTCTGTGCTGCATTTCCTGGGGAGGTACATCATACCTGTAACCTTCCTCTTGCTCAGGGGAATGAAGAAGAGCATCAGCTGTGCAGGAATTAAAGGCACTGATGCCTTTTGTTCCTTGGCCTCATCCTGGGTAGTGCCCTCCTTCCTGAGGAGCAGTGGGTGGGCACAGGATCACAGAGTCATCAGGGTTGGAAGGCCTCAACCCTGCACGTCAGTAACCCCTGGGTTTCCTCACCGCATGCCAGGCTCAGACTCCACCAGCCTGGCTGGCTCCCAAATTCAGCCCCTTGAATCCTCACCCCAGCAGATTTTGTTTGGAGGTGCTTTGCTTTTGCTGTGTTTTTATTTATTTCCTTAAAGCTTTGTGACGTTTGTGGGGGGGAAGCTGTGATGCCTTTGAAACGTTTAAAGTATTCCTAATAGGTTACCTTGAAAGCTTTCTTCAGTCTTGAATGAATCAAAGTGCAAATGTTTATAATGCAACACCCACACAGGCTGGGAGAGGGATTTTATTGAGGCAGGAGAGTCAGAAAACAATAATAATAAAACATGTTTTATGAAGTTGGCGAGAAACTTATAAACTAGGTGAAGTTTTACAGCATATGAATTTGATACAAGCTGTAAATTTGAATTCCCAGGCTGGTCCTCAGGTCTTGCTCTTTATTACCTGAAATAACATTCTCCACTTTTAATAGCTGGCTGCAGCAGAGTGGATGCTGTCTCATCTTTCCAAACGACCCCCCCACCATGTGTCTTAGGAGCAAACTTTCACCTGTCCTCAAGCCTTCAAGCCCTTTCAGCCACACAGGGACTGTTGCTTAATGAGCAAATTACTGCTGTTTGCTTCGCTGTGGTGAGGAGGACCTTGGAAATCCTTCAATACATCCCATGGGCTGAGTAGAGTCAGGTGTTTTGTTTCTCCTTCCTGTCTGATAAGAGAATAAGTGAGTGCATCAACAAAAAGGGACTGAAAGCTGCTCCTGGTAAATCAGTGTGTTGCTCTCATACCCCTCTGTGCTTGCCTGAGAGATGCCTGAGCCAGCTCTGTCCTCATCCCAGGGGTGACCTTCCAAAAGTGACATTTCGGAGCCACCCCCAACCCCTGTCCGTGCCTCTGGCTGCTCTGTGCTGCTCAGCCATCAGCAGTTGACACAAGGGAAGGGTGTAAAAGATGGTTTGTCAGCCCCTTGTCCTGGCTAAGGCTATTCCTCTCCCATAAAAATCCATGTGATTGCATAAGTAATCACCAGGCCTTTCCCTTTCAAATGGGAAAGTCGTTAGGGATGTTTTTTTTTTTTTTTTTGAATAGACTTCCCACCCTTGGATCTGCTGGGATTAGCCTAGGCAGTGTGTAAATATTTAGTTTCTAAGGACTTTCTTCCACTCCCCACCTTCCCTGAAGAAACAGGCATTGAAATGAGGCAGCAGCTATTCTTGGACACTTTTCCCTGGCATCCAAAACATAATTGAAAGGAGAGGTGATGGAACTTTTGCTCATGCAGTGCAGTGCACCAAAACCAGTTGGCTTTCAAAACAAGGGTGAGGGGGTTTTTTGTCTACTTATGTTGGAAGTTGAAGAGGTTTTGGCTCTGGGGTGTTTTGAGTGATGGGGAAAGCCGCAGAACCTGGAGTCACAGGGTGGTGGGCTGAGAGCAGGGCTTTGAGCAGCTGCCTCGGGGGGTTGCTTTTGTTCATCCCCATCTCATGTCTCATGTTTTGGAGAGGAGCAAAATTCTCCTTCCCTGAAAAAATCTCAGTGTTTCTAATGTGCCTTCACTCAGTGTTGGTGTGGAAAAGGGCAGCTTTGAGGAAACCTCTGAAGGAAGCCTCCTTGCTGTCCCCTGCTCACCTGGGGGGAAGGAATCCCTTGCTGAGGAGCAGGAGCTGCAGGTAGGTTTGTGTCCAAGACACTTTACCTGAAACCAGAAGGGGGGAAACAGCTGGGGGAACCACTTCCAAAGCTGAAGTGAGCGTGTCTTCTCCTGGGCTGGATTGAGGAGACCTTTCACTTGCGCAGAGACAGGATGGGCTCGGCTGAAACTCCTGCCTATGGCTGCCTGCTAGCTTTGGGGGGATTTTTGAGCTCCTTTCCATTGATGGAGATCTCTCTTTCACATCCAGACACTGTTAGATTTGTTGCACTGAAGCGCTCTGATGTTTGGATTCCAAACCCAGCCATGTTTTGAAACTTGGTGCAGTGTTTGCTACGTGTTTGTAAAGCTGGGAAGGCAGGCGAGAAGCAGCTCAAGTCAGAAAGCAAAACAGGCAGCTAGATGCAAAGATGGTTTTAACTGAATGATCTGACGGAGCTCCACATTAAAGGCATGGTTGGAACCCATCATTCATGCGGCTCTCCTAGAGGTCTGCATCCCTCAAGATCCTTCAGGGCTCTTCTTACAGCTGACAGACACTCTCCCTAAGCCAGCCCCAGCCCCAAAGTTTGCAGCTCGGGAGCTGTGGTCGTTGTGCCCTTGTGGCTTTGGCCCTTGTCCTGCTGCTGAGAGATGCTTATTAAGGTACTTGGACTTTTGAGCAGTCAGTGTTTCAAATGCTCAGGTGCCCGTGGTTTCTCTTTCTGGCAGGGGTTATTGATTGTGGGCTCAGGGCTGCCTTTCGGCTGCCTTGCTCTTCCTTTCAGAGATTGCTTTTTGTGCTCTTTGGCTATAATTGGCAACTTTTGGACTTTTTGTTTGCTTGCCAGGAGAGAGAAGCCCTGTAAATTTCGTGGTTTTCTTTTTGAGTTTTGTTATTATTATTATATATTATAATAATGAAACCATATTTTTAGCAGCTGAAATTGGAGCCCGTCTGGGTATTTATACAGCAAGATGTTTGGGATGAGGAATAGGCCAAAGAGAGTCACGTGCTTGGGGGCCAACGTGAAACAAAAGAATCCATTTATTATCCAGGCAGGAAATTTGTTCTTGGGGATGTTGTAGCTGCAGACATAATGATTTCATTTCCTCCGGTTCCCCCAGATTAATGGCTTGTTCCCTTTTGTTTGTGTGTGCCTGGGTTATTTCTGCAGCGCCGCTTCCCTCCCCGCCGGCTGCCAACGTGTGTGTGAGCGCCTCGGGAATGGGGGAGACGGGACATGAGGAGGGGTGGGTGAGGGGTCTCTGGGCTGGGCTGCAGCAGGCTGGTTGGGTTTTTGGAGTGGGTGGGATACTGGGAGAGCTGAGTGAAGCCTGTGAGACTGCCTGGGGTATCGTTCCTTGCAGTGATGGGTGTCCTGGGGCATGTGTGTCTGATGGGGGGGTCTCTTGCCATCCTCTTCCTCCTGTGTCTGATGGGGGACTCTTCCTCCTGCATCTAAAGGGGGTC
>WBNH01005889.1:0-41410 GCA_013401255.1 Urocolius indicus
TGTTGCCCGCAATGGCAACAATCTATACTATTTATTATTATGTTTAATTTGATTTTTTCTACCAAAGTTACTGCAAATATTTTTTAAAAATTCTAAATATCTATAAAATTTGCTACAAATTACGTATATGTGGATCAAAACTGATGCTGCATTTCCAACAGCATAGAATTTGAGGGACGTTATTCTCCCAACTCTGCAGCTTTATAGAGGCTTCACTAGGGATGCTGCATATAGTTGGTCCCTTTTTGTTCAAGGGGATGCAGTTAAGAGACCAGAGACTTAGAACACACCAGTCTTGAAAAGAGGTGATGTGGACTTCCTTTGATAAACAGTCTTAGAGTCCTTTGAAAGAGAATTGCCAAGATGATGAAGCCAAACTCTTCTTGGTAACAACAGACTCTGATGGAATAGGTGGATGAGGAGCCACAAGCTGTGGCTTGGAAACTTTAAGATGTAAAAAAACCTTACCAGCAGAAGTGTAATGCAGTGCTGAATAGGTTTCCCACAGAAGTCATGACTCCTCAATCCTTGGAGTTTTTCAGTACTTGACTAGAAAAACATAAAGATAACGTATTTATTGCAAACCAGAGTACTACTTTGCATGTGAAATTGAGCTAGATAATGACAGAGATCAATTCTAAAAAACATTTTTTGGTGCCATGAGTCACCAATAGATAATATAGATTCATGGAAACAATACTTAAAAGATGTCAGTGACTGAAATAAATTTTAAACAGGAGTCGAAAGGCTTTCCTTTCCCAAATTTTAATAATATATATACAGTTGTTCTGGTTTTTATGTTCTAGGGTGCTTTTATAAGACAAATTTAAACCTATTTAAAACATAAAATTGTGAAATAATATTTTTAAATAAATCCCCCAAATCACACAAGCAAGCATATGTGTAATGGCTTTTTAGGAATACGTTTACTGATACTCAATATTCATGATGTAGTTCCCAGGACCAGCGTGTCCTATTCTGCTGTTTTCGTTAGTTTGTAACAGTATTTTTTAGATACTGAAGGTTCCAGGAGAGATAAAAAGGATGACCATGCCCTTGGATTAATCCAGTTGTACATGATGCATTGACGGACGTAAAATCAAGGAAGACTAATTAGGCCTTGGTGTTCTCTGAACTATTAAGTGACTAATGCAAAACAGAATTTGGAAAAATGCATCTGTTTGTTTGTTGCATGGGATTTCCATGAGGTCCATCTGTTACTATGTGAATACAAGATGTGAAATAATTTTTATGGCTAAAGCTTGCACACTAACTTTTCATCATTTTAGCTCTGACCTAATAAGCTCTAAAGAACTTTTCCCCAGTGGAAGTAAATGAGACAATATGTTATTGTTCCTTGATAACTTCCCCATGTAAATGTTGTTCCAATTATAACTTTTAAGAAAAAAAAAAGTAAAATAAGAAAGAAAAATCAACATAATCTGAAGGTCATATGGGAAAAAAAAAAGGAATAATAGGTGAGAGTCTTGCTTTGTAAGA
Source organism: Urocolius indicus (assembly GCA_013401255.1). Taxonomy (NCBI): domain Eukaryota; kingdom Metazoa; phylum Chordata; class Aves; order Coliiformes; family Coliidae; genus Urocolius; species Urocolius indicus. The sequence goes on from WBNH01005889.1 coordinate 1,501, forward strand.
AAAAATTAAAAGAATAACAAAAAGAAAAAAAAAACAAAGGCATTTGAGACTTAGAAAGTGAAAAAATTGACAAATATTTACCTAAACCAAAATGTAATTGGTGTCTAACTAAAGTTTAATCACTACATGTTTCCTGGTGCTGTTTACTATAACAAAAATAAGAAATAGAAGACATTGATATTATGTGGTATTACTGAATCATTGAGATTGTCATGGTTTGGACCTGCTAGCAAAGAAGCACAACAGTCTCTCGCTTGATGCTCCCCATTCACTCCAACCCTTTTTAGAATGGCAGAGGCCCTAGCGAAATGGGAGCAGGGTTGCTGTGGATTGAGACAAGGGCTGGGAGGGCTCTCTACCAGTTACAGTTCTAGGCAAAACAGACTCCAGTACTCAGAGAGGAAAGATTTATTCTACCTACAAGAAACAGAATGGAATAAGAGCAAAAAGGGAGTAGAATGATGAGAAAATTACAACCAGCACTTTAAGATCTCCCTCCCCCATCCCTCCTTTCTCCCCAGGCCCAGCTCACTGCTCCCGATATCTCTACCTCCTCTCCCTCAACGGCACAGGGAGGGGATAGGGAATAGAGGATGTGGTCAGTCTCTCATAGATGGTCTCTACTGCTTCTCTATTCTCAGATGAGAATGACTTCTTGTATTCTTTCTCTGCTTTGATACGGGATCCCTCTGATGGGACAAAGTCCTTAAATTTCTTTGGTGTCGGTTGTTCCCAGCAGCTGTGGCTTCTTCCGATAGAGGGTCCCTCACACGGGACGCAGTCCTTAGTGAAAATCTCTGGCATGGATTCTTCACCACAGTTGCAATTTCTGCAGATACAAGGTCCCTCCCTCAGGATAGGGCCTCTCTGGGCATAATTTAATGGAGAAAATCACTACCCCGGGCTCAAGGTCTGTAACAAAGTGATTGAGGCATGGACTCCTCTGGCCATAGTCACTGTCCCTGGCATGGGGTCTTTAACAAAGTGAATCACTGTCCCTGGCACAGGGTTTTTAGCAAAATGAGTTTCTGCCCCTGATTCTCACTGCCCCTGATATGGGGTCATTATTAAAATAAGTCTCTGCCCTTGATGCGGTGTCTTTAGCAAAATGCAAACAAATCTCAGCTTCACCAGTCCTCTCTGTAGAATGCATGGGAGTGGCTGCTCCAGCACACCTCCTCCTCTCTTTCCTCACTGACCTTAGAATCTCTGTGGTTGTTTCTCTCACTCTTCCCACTCCTTGCACCACCACCAGTCAGAGAAGAAGGGACAGAAGAAACCGGAAGAAGCTTTCTCTTCTGGCTTCTTAAAAAGTTATCATGGAGGCACCTATCTAATTGGCTCAGCCTCAGAAGTGGGTATGGCTCAGAGCTGTGGAGAGTTTTGAGCAACTTCTTACAGAAGCCATTTTTACAGCCCCTTCTCCCTTATCAGAAAAGGCTGTTGTGTCAAACCATGACAGAGATAAACTGTAAGGATTTGTCTTTAGAGTGCTATTCATTCAGATTATCATATGGTTCGAAATAGAAGTATAATTGGAACTGCAATATTTTATTAGCTTCAGCTACAATCACTCTCTTTCTTAAATGAAGCACACATTCCTTTATCTGGTAGTCTGTGAATTCAAACTCCTTTCTCTTCCAGAAACAATTTGTATATCTGTTTCTTTGATTCAGTTTCAAAATGAAGAAAGATAACTGAATGTAAACCACCAATAGCTCACAGACTCAGACTTTGCATGAAAAATTGATTCAGGTTCACCTCAACTAACCGCAAGATAACTATTACATGAACTACTGTAATTTGATCTGGTTTATATCAGACAAAAAATAGTTGCATAGCTTAACATTCAGTGAAAAAAACCCCACATCTTGAATATTTATGTTTTCGTTCAAGGTTCACTACTCAACCGTTTGGGTATTCTATTTGGTTTCTGTATTGGATTATTTTGAGGAGAGCAGAGCATACTCACAGCATTTTTGTCCTAGCTTAATCTTTACTTAATCTTTACTTTACAATTTTAGACTTGATTGACAATTGGGAAAAATTACAAACTAAAAGTTAAAATGTATTTATCAGAATAATTTTGATCTATTATAGCTCTTTAAAAATACGCTTGTATCATGACATCGAAAATGTGGACAATTGCTTTCCTATACTTGGAAAGAAAATGTGAACAACTAAATCAGGTGTTTAATGTTTTTCAAAGGCAAATCTTAGTAAATCTATGACATTATCTAGCTGGAATCTTTCACAGAAGTAATAAAAAAGAGGGAAATCAGTAATCAAATCCCAGTTGTCAATGCCCAAAAATGAAATTAGCTGGGATTTTTCACCTGTTCAGAAGGTGAATACATGTATAATTTTTCAAAACTGTAATTTAGTTAATTAGAATTATGAAAGCTATGTTTATGATGCTAAACCTCAGAAGTTTATTTCAAATTTTTCTTTCTTTTTATTTTAATCACAATTTTCTGGCTACTGACAATATCTAAACTACTACAATTTCTCTGATATACTGTTGTCCTAAGATGCTTTGTTTCCATACTACTTTATTCTGTTTACCTGAGGTTGCTTATGACTGGAAATGTCATTGCTTTAGAATATCCTCTAGATAGTAAGTGTAAAAAGTAAGAAACAAATGCACTTACATGTTGGTAAGAGGATTTTTTTCCTGTATTGCTGTCTATGATGAGTTTTTATTGTGAAGCATACTTCATTGTGTTCAGTTGAAAAAAATTGAATGAGAAACGATGCTGTTCTATTTTTATATGACAAGTTTGTACAATTTTTCATACAGATCAGATGAATAGATTTCTAAATAATTTGGGATTTTTTTTTTAGGAAATAGAAGGAAAGGATTTTTTACAAAAACTTGAGGGTTTCACAAATTACAACCCTCATCTGATAATATGGAACTATAAATAAGACAAGCATTATTCTTAAGGGGAATGTTGAGTCACAAGGTTAAAACCTTATCCTCAAGTGCATTTTAAATCAAACCAGAGAGTTTTGGGCAGTATCCAGAACTTGTGAAGACAATACTTGCAGTTTACTTTGAAGAAAGGAAAAAAGTCAATGGAAAGTCAAAATAATTTTTTGCTCAAGAGACTTCATAACAGTACTTGGTTTGCAAAGTTCAAGGTTGGATTGCTGTCCAAAGGTCAGAAAATATAATCTGAATATCTGATTAAAAGAGAAATTAATGAGAGTTATATCTTAAACCAAAGTAACTATTCAATATCTACCTAATACATTCATATGGTTAGTTGCGATACAATAATTTCTTGTTTAGGCCATACACAGAAAGGGAAATAGGAAAACATTTGGAAAACAAGCATTTATATCAACAATAAAATTATCTTTTATTACTTAGCTGTCCTCTTAATAAAAATATTATCAGTGTCTGATTGAGTAATCACTTCTTATCTACTGATACTGACTAATTACTTATGTTTTCAGGAACTCCTAATTCTGCATATAATATCATAGATTTATATAGGAATTTATGTTGGAATAGACATTGAAAGATACTCTTATCCAACCTTTCATGGGAAACAGAGCCTAGATGAGATTATTTGGCATCCTGTTCAATCACATCCTGTAAACCTCCAGTGATGAGGACTCTTATCACATCCCTGTGGGGTTCTTCCAGTCAATAATCTCACTGTAAAAAGTTTCTTTCTTATATTGAGATGAAATGTCTCCTAGTGCCACTTGTACCTCTTGCCCCTTGTCTTTCCCATGTGGTTCCTGGTGAAGAGGGAGCCTCCATCCTCTTTGAAGCCATCCAGTAAATACTGTGATGAGATTCCCTTCTCTTCCGTCTTTCTACAGTTCTCCAGTTCTTTGATCTTCTTCATGGCCCTTCTTTGTTTTGTCCATGTATTTTTTGAACTGTGGGAACCAGAACTGGACATAGGTCTCCAGGCATGGCCTGACAAGTGCTGAGTAGAGTGTGATGATCACATCTCTATCTGCTAGTAATGCCTCTGTAAATGGAGCTTGGGATCTCCTTTGCCTTTGTTCTTCAGTATTTTACTACTGACTCGTGTTCAGCTTGTTTTCTACCAGGACCGCCAGGTCCCTTTCAGCATGGCTGCTCCTTAGCCACACAGATCCTAGCCTATACTGGACTCTTTGACTGTGTCATCCCAGGTGCAAGACTTCTGTAGTGGGTCTGAGATAGTAGTGATTTTCCACAGTAACACTTGCAGTGCTGTGCTTGTTGTTGATATCAATATTATGACTACCGCTCACATAACATCAAAGCTGTCCCTGCAGCATTCCTTCCCCCACCTTCACCAACAGCTGTGGGTGGGCACGATATTGGGAGGGACCATGGCTGGGACAGCTGACCCAGGCTGACCAAGGAGATATTCCATACCATATGACGTCAGCTCAGTNATGGTGGGTGTCTGGTATCTAGCCAGGGTCAAACTACCACAATTTCTCACTGGCTTTGTTAAACTTCATACTGTTCTTGTTAGCCCACTATTTCAGGCTGCCTAGATCCCTCTCTAAGATACCTCTCCTTTCTGAAACGTCCACCTCACCACTCAGTTTGATCTCCTCAGCAAACTTGGTGAGAATGCTTTCAATCTCATCATCAAGATCATTTACGAACATGCTGAACATCGAGCCCAGTATTGATCCCTAAGAGTACCCATCTGTGGCAAGCTGCCAGCTTGAGTAATAACCATTGATCATATTCTCTGAGTGCAACCTGTTAGCCAGTTTCCTACTCATCTTGCAGACCATCAATCCAGTCCATATCTTGTAACTTTTTCTAAGAAAAGGCTATGGTAAACGCTATCAAATGCTTTGCTGAAGTAGCCATAACTTCTATAAAATGAAACTAACACTTCTGCTAGAGTAGGCTAATCTGTGTAACTCCATTACATTTATTCTCTTAAATTAATTAGATTTGTCTTCTTTCCAGACATGAATGAGACTTTTGCTCCCACACTCAGTTGTTATATTGGTAATTAAACTTGATGCAGGCTAAAGTAGAACAGACTAATGCTTTCTGCAGATCTTTTGATCTGCCCATCAAAGAGATGCTAAACTGTCAAGATATGAGCAAATAAATATTTTATCTCAAAATGAAAATTTACAAAGTTCTGGAACAGATTTCAGAAGGTATTCTAAAGGAGATAAGGATCCTGCAGGTCTGTCTCAGGAAAAAGACGTATATTTTTCATTTATTTTCTGACTGAAGTAATTAGGAAGGAATACATTGCTGACTGGAGCACGGCACTTGGAGTTAATGGCCTACAAGAAGAGAAGCAGAGACGTAGTATACATTGAATCCTGCTTTAGAGCCACAGGGAAGGCTGTATGTAGAGGGATGAAGAGCTGATATTAAATTGTCAATAAGTTGTGACGAAGGATAGCATACCTCAAAAAAATCATGACACAGAGGGCTAAATGCCTTCAGTTTCCCAAGAAAACCACTAATGTGTGTCCTGAAAACACTTCCTTATTTATGAATGCTTCAGTAATTTTACATTCCTTTGGAAAAATAGCACGGAATAGTTTGAGTTGGAAGGGGCCTTTCAAGGTCATCTAATCCAGCCCCCATGCAATGCACAGGGAGATCTTCAACTATAGTGAGTTAGTCAGAGTCTTGTTCAAATAAGAGTTGGAACATTTCCAGGGATGAGTCATCTACCACCTCTCTGGGCAACCTGATCCAATTTCTTACCTCCCTCATTGTAAAGCATTTCTTCCTTTTATCTAGTCTGAATCTGCCCACTTTTCATTAAAAGCATTACCACTTGTCCTGTTACAAAAGGCAGTACTAAAAAGTGTGTCCCAGTCTTTCTTAAAAACCTCTCAAACATTGAAAGGCTGAAATAAGATCTCTCTAGAGCCATTTGTTCTTCAGGCTGAAGAAACTCAACTCTCCCAGCTTTTCCTCATAAGTGAGGTGTCCTCATAGGAGAGTCTATATTCTTAGAAGAGGGTGTCTTCCACTGTCTCAGCTTCTCAAATTGATAAAAGCAATATGGAGTGAGTATATGGTTCTCTGTAGCTTAAGTACAATAATTTTCTAAATACTCCTTTTGCTCTGAGGCTGTTAGGATGGGAGGATAGGGGCTCATTCTCCACAGATAATTTTGACTATCCATCTACATTTTCCAGCAGAAACCTGTTCTGTGTGCTTCTTTCAATAAAAATGTAAAACTCTGACTTATCACTTTGCCTGCATTCAGCAATAATTTAAAATGTATGAAAGAGATAGAGATTATAACTGTAGGAAACTTGACACTTTTTTCCGTCCAATTAAGCTGTAATCTTTTCTGTCACTCTATGTACTATAAATAGTTAGGAACCTTGGTTTTTTAGAATTCTGTCTACTAAAGAAAAGGTAAGAAAGTACCAAACCATAGTTGAATCTGATTTCTAAGAGCTAGAGTATAACTATATAAACTCAAAAATCTACAGACATCTTGAAAAAGTATGAATATCAGGTTATCTGACAAACTCTTTTAAACAGTAGTACTTTTAAGGAAGTACCGATATACTCACAAGTAAGATTTATGCATACCCTCATAAAGTTGCTAAACCATCTTCTTTAGCCAAAATGTTTCTTCTGACTGAAGATATAATTACTATTTTGAATACTAAGAATCCAGAAAAAAGACTCTCAAACTGTTAGGTGTCAATTTATTCATTTACTACATGCTACCAAATTCTTACAAATATATATGTTGCTCTAAATTGCCCAGAAGCAGACTGTGATTCAAGTGCTTTTTTTTTTTCAGTACCTTCCCTTAGACTCTATATCTCTGGACAGAAATTAATTATCCCAAATAATTTATGAAGAGGAGATGAAGTGTTGCTTAGCACTTTGCAAAACTGTCGAAGTAATCATTATTTAGCCATGGATTTTTTGAACAGATTATTTAAGGCTAAGATTGTCTTCATGAGATCTAGAACTCATGCATATGAGATCTGAAATGAATTATGACTCATTCACTGAGGGCAGAGATAATGTAAATCTTATGTTGTCTTTCTCAGTACTTAATTTATATAGTTAAAATTTAAGATCAATTTTTATGTTTTTATTTTTTCACTATTTTCCAAGTTCATCGTATGTTATTTGGCAACATGTATTAATAACAAATAAGCTCACTAGAAACAGTGGAAATGTTCTGTAAGAATTTGAGGAGATAGTAAATATTAGGCCCTTTTTGTTTATTTTCCACAGTTCTTAATTTAGCTTTTCCATACACTGATCTATATATCAAGAATATAATCATCCAGGTGACACTATACTGAAAACAACTTTCTTCTGAAATCATACTACATTATGAAGACAGTATATGTAGCATACAGTATTAAAATGGCTTTCATGATGTTCAAGAGACTCAAAATTCTAATTAAGATTTTCTATTAATATGAATCACAATTTTATTTCTCTGAGAGGTGAGCTGGTCTTGTTTCCAAGAAAAGTATATTTTTAAACTATGGAAATTACTGTTCTTCAGTGATGTTTCAAAAATTAGCTGAGATCTGCTTTTCACAGGCCATTATGCACATTCTGAAGTTCCCCTATGGTAAATAGTGACACACAATCCAGTTTAAAAGATTTATACTTAAGGAATTATTCTACTTTCTATACTGCTCAAAACAACCTGAGAATTCCGTTGTCTTCTTGTAATTTTTATATCAGCTGAACTAGAAACCCAAGAAGGCATGTGTAATGTTCTGACACTTCTGGTATGTTAATGGAGTCAAGAGGCTTTAAATGCAATGGGATAGTCTTTTAAAAAGAGATTTAATCATCAGCAATAACAGTCTTTCTCTTTCTAAAGAGATATATATATATATATATATATGGCAATGATATAGCAGCGTTGCAGTTATAAAAAATTCTGCTTCTGTTACTTTGTAATCCAACCATGCATCTTGGCATGCCAACATAAAGACAAATTTTATTATACATTATATGAAAGATTTATAGAAATATGAAATCTTCAGGTAAATGTAAATTTTACTGTCAGTTGCACTACAATAGTCACTTAGAATCTTTAAAATTGGATGCCTACACCTGTTATTGATTATTCATATGCTGTGGTCTGAAGAATCAGTGCAGACATCAGTGATGCCAAATACTGCTAAGCTCTAAAAATAAACCATCATTACTGTAAAATGCAAAGGCTTAAATATATAAGTAGGGCTACTTAAAAAAGGCAGATATAATTTTCATATAAGAAAGGTGGACTGAACTTGCTTCCTCTAGATTTTACACACATAAATGTCCTTAAAAAGTTTTGGAAAAGTGAGAGACTCTTTCTATATTTGATATTATTCACTGAATTTTTATGAAGGTATTTGAAATTGAAACTGGAATGAAGATCTCCTTCTTTCTAGTTGATTGTTCTGATCTTTTTTTTTTTGTAATGTGTTCTTTCTGGTTCAATGAATTGGTAACTCTTTTATGCAAAGTGAATTAGGATAGGAGAACTGATATCAGTTATAAGAATTTATAATCTGTTGTCCAGGGTCATATCCATACTAGATAGGCAATTTCCTACCTCAGGTGGTAAGAGTGGTGAAGAGGGAAGAAAATAATCTTCAGTGTGTATTCAGCAATTGATTTGTCAAATAAGATGAGGTTGAGGAAGTGATGAAGAGGAAAAAGGGAAGTCGTACTGCCACTTCTCTTAGCGTCATACTTTCAGGGAATGAATAACTCCTTGTCTTTTTTTTTTTGGTTTTATTTCTTTTTTTTTTTTTTGTGGGGTTAGAAATATGAGTATGTACATATATATAAGGTTATTTATTAAGAAAAAAAAAAGAGATGCTGTGTTTTCAACACTGAGTTGCAAATATAAAGGGAAGGCTTTGTTAGGAAACAAGAAAAAGGAGGAGTAAGACTGTAGTGGAAAAGAATGGTTTCTAATGTCTCATTCCATTTTTTTATTATACAATTCCATTTAAAAAACAGTGTATCTGAGAGAGTTCAGGGGTGCTGTGTTTTGCATAAGACCCTAGGAAAAAAAAAAAAAAAGTAAATGCTTAGTTTAGAAGAGGATTCCTATATCTTTATATGAAGAGAAAAAAGGATGACCTGTGTGAACATGACTAAATCTTTTCCTGTCACTTGAATTTAAGGTTCATTTCCCTTTGAGTATTGTAAGTTAGTTCACTCAGAACCTTTTGTGGCTTTTGTGGCTTGTTTAGCAACACAGTTACTCCTCATCAGCTGTCCTACACATACTCCAGTCCTTATCTCAGGAGTTGAGAAAAAATTCTAGACTTCTAACATATTTTCCTAGATTTTTTTTTCTATTTTTGTTTTTTTTAGCTCAGAAAGTTTGGCACGAAAGTACAACTTAATGAAAATACAATAGTTGTTGCAACATCCAGTCAACTGACAGTTAAGAAATGCTAAAATTATGCATTGATAAGAAAAAACATAGCTCTTTATTTATATTCTCTGCATTTAATTCCCTTTTTGCTTATTTCCTCCCAAAATGTATTTTAAAGACCAGACATATAACCTTTTAATCTCAAAATAATTACAGCTCTTCTTTATATTCTACCACCCTTTTTACATTTTTTTCTATTTTTAGAAATTCATAATCTGAAAGAACCTAAACTCCATTGTAGACAAAATCCACTAAAATAATGTGAAAAGAATATTCTATGGACTTATTTCTATGGAAATCTCATGACCATTTTTGAAAAATAAATCCCAAAACTTAAATAGATTAGCATGGATTTGTGTGTGTGTGTGCGTAATTCTACTGCATCAGAGGTTTGGTCAGTGCATATTAAATAAACAAAAGTTAATCAGAGTAGTTTTTCAAAGAATCAGTGTTATCATCACATATTTTACTCCACAAATATTTTTTTTCTCATGACCATTATCTTCCTCTGTGTCCAAAAAAAAAGGTAAAATACAGTTAAGATATTGATGTGAAAAATATTTTTATTATTGTACACATTGAAATATTTCCAGTGTCTTAGGGTTTTTATTATGGCTCCAATCTATATGCAGGTACTTTTCTTTCTACTGCATCTGCTCTGCATGTAATCAAAAATAATCTTTCAAACAAACTGATCAAAATCTGTTCAGAATATAAATGTATATCTTAAAAAATTGAAGGAGCCTGTTCCTGTTTGTGTAAAATATGGAACAATACATACTTCCTATCTAGCTTCATTTTCATGGAATTCATCTTGCTAACTAAAGGAAAGCAGTTCTTTTTTTTTTCCCTGTCTTTTTTCTCCTTCAACGATTTAGCAAGTCCACAGGGTAGTACAAACTCCCAGAAAAACAGATCTTTATCAAATATGAAAACATTCAAAAGTCTGATATATTAAATGGTGTTTAATTAAGGATGATCTGGAAAATAGGCAAAATCTTATACTGCACCCAGTTCAGTCCCTGTAGTTCAGCAGTTGAAACCTTACAAATCATAACAACCCTTTGATATATATTTTGAAAATAATTACAAGCTATTACACAAATCAGTGTAGTAAAAGAAAAAAAAAAGTCTTCTCTTTAGTTAATTGCTAAAGTGTAACAGTATAGCAGAATAAGTAAATGTGTCTAAAAAATCAGTAACATTTTTAAAAGCATTATTGATGTCTCCAAGCTATATCAAGATATTCCCAGCTTAAATAAAGATTTTAATATATTGCAATGGATTTGGAATTAATAGAAAATAATTAAATGACAGAATGACATACCTTATGTGCCAGAATTTTTACATGGGGCATAATGTCACCATTCTGTATTCTAAAATTCAAGAAGCTTAAATGTTATTGAAATATGTATGTATTCACAGAATTGTGCATTTCAAAATGAAAATTGCAGAAAACACTAAAAAAACATAAAGAGAATGAAGAAGAAAAGTTATAGTGGAATTAGAAATTAACTGAAAGGAACTCCTTCAACTCACCCCTTCATGAAAAAATACATATATATTAAAAAAAAAGGAATATCAATATAGAATCATATAAGAAGATATGATACTGCTTTAATTTTTTAAAATATAAAGCACCAGTTTCTCCCAGATACTCCGTATATTCTAATACGTTGACTCAACCAAAGGTATAAGTAGTGCATTTTCAACTCCATTGGTGTTTTATTTTATTTTATGTTTTAAATTCATTCCTTTCTTTTCTTGATTGCTTATTTGCTGGGAATGGGACTTCTAACTTTCATTTCTGAAAGATCATCACTTATTCTGTCATGAAAATTAGTGTGTACTAGGAGGCATAATTTTGGTAGTAATTTCTCTGTGAAATCTAATGCTAATTTAAAGGATTTGTGCTTCAGTGTAAAATTTGATCTTAACTGTGAAATCTTTTGACATTGGATCTTTTCTAAGGTAGAAATTCACTTCTAATTCATTGTCCTCTTTTTTATTCTACATGTTCTTCTGAATGGAAAGGGTCTTCTTAGAGAGACTTCTTAAAATTATACTTGCTCTGACTTCTCACTTTATTTCAAAAAGTTTGTTTTTAATTATACTGGATTGATTTTTGGTAAAACTTATGGACTAGGGCATAAAGCTGCTAAAAAGCACTAACTTCAGTTTGAATATTTGCAGTGTGTGGATTTGGAGCAGGAAAAATAGTGTCGCATAATTGCTGAAGTGGTCTGGAAATTAAAACTTTCTTTAAAACTTACATAGCATTATTCACCAATTAAGGAAAGGTATAAAAGGAAAAAAGCTTTCAGAATGGGATACAGCTGCAGCTGTTATGTGAGGTATCTACAACACAGCAATTCTCTACTCAGTTGTTCTTGGGAAAAAAAATTAGTAAAAAAAGAAAAAAAAAATTGCACAGAAATGGAAAATGTGTTTATAGGTTTTGTTGTTAAAAGGGAAGGAGAAATGTAAAAAAAAACAAAACAAAACCAAACTTATACAAGATTATTTATTTTACAAGATAATTATACTAAGTCTATGTTAATGATGATGCCAGAAGTTTAAATTAAGCTAACTAAATATATCCTAAAGGAAAGAAAAAGAAAGAAATTGAGCTTATCTAAAGTTGAATGTATATAATTAAAATGAGAAGAAGTAATGATAGAATGTAAACACAATGTTATACAGATCTATAGTGGGGACATGCTGTAAGACATTTAAGGTATTAGATTAGAAGCTATAAAATTTGATTCTATAATGCTCAGAACACATACATTTACATAATTTCCTACCTAAGTGAAAGATCATCACTGAACATTGTTAATATTGAAAGTAAATATTGCTACGTTGCACACAATTTTAGAAAAACAGCCCTTTCCCATGTCTTATACTCTCTTGTGAAGCCTCCAGCAATAATCCCTTGGATCTTCATTATGGATGAATTTGGTATATAAATGATAAGAGAAAGTGAAGTAGTATGACTGTCATAAACTTACATATTAAATTACAGATTTATTTTATCTTCTAGCAATTGTATATAGTGCATAATCATTGTAGAAATAAGGTTTTTTTAACTGAGTTTATAGATATGATCAATAATTTATGACTTCTAAATAATGTAAATGAAATATCATTAATGTTCTCATTTTCAGCTAGTTTGATAATTTGCTGAACTTTGCATTGGAGACAAAGTGAAATGAAACTAAACATTAAAAACAAAGTGAAAATTTAACTTGAAGAGGATGTTGAAAACAACCTACCTAACAACAGTTGGAGGAAAATAAGATTCATGGCTAGCAAAGGAGGAAAAGCAGAGCTCACTTTGACTTTTGACAGCTTTTATGTTTCATTTTTTCACACAATGAAATCCAGATATTTGTGCTAACTGGGATTGTGTGGGGTACTCTATTTAAAGGAGAAATAATCTGACAGCAAACAATCTCTTTGGAGTCCTGTGGACTGAATAGGAATTTTGTATTTGATGGACTTTGTGCTTGCAAGTTACTATACACTGCAAGAGACCTAAAATAGATTCACATTGAAAAGTAGATGCAAGTTATTCTGCAAAGAACGTGTTATTTTTGTTCTAAACAAATTTGCAGCTAGACTTTGGAATCCCTCAAATGCTTACAAAACTGCAAATTCACCTTGGAATAATACTCTGTTATAATCTTGTTTTGCATTTGAAGTGAAAATATCATGGATAGCCTAATATCTTTTTTTAAAAAACAAACAAACATGGATATGTAGAAAAAATAAAACTACTTTTAAAATAATATTTTACACTTAAATAATCCGACATTGTTAGATTTTTGCATAGCACTCTATGCAACTTGTTTTAAAATTCCATATAAAATATGGAATATTCTATTTAAAATCTCAGGAGCTGGGTGAACTATCAGAGTTCATGATCCTTCCTATGCATATTTTATTATCCTAGCTTGGCTTACGGTAGTCATGATGATTTGTCTTCTGTGAAGAAGAACATTTGTCTTATTACTGAAGACTCAAGTGTTTCACTTGCTTAACATTTATGAAAGTTTTCATGCAGAGAAATCTACAGTAGGATGGAGGCCATAAAAAGGATTCTTAGATTCTAGTATATGTAAGCTCAGGATATGATTTCTTTAATATTTACTTAAAAGTTTTCTTCTACTTCTGTTCTAAAAAATAAAAAATGAATGTTTATAATCTATGCCTGAAATGAAACATGCCAACAAGAGTTGTTCTCCACTGAATATTTCTAAAGATTACATGTTGTTTCTGAATGTGTCCATATCATTTTAAGAAAAATAAGTGCAATGCCCCTGCAGATAAATGAGATCCAACCCATTAACACTTCTTTAGCAACAGAGGATTAGGAGCAGGAGTAGGAGAGGGATAGAGAACTGGAAAGAACTGAAGCAATTGAAAATAAGTATTACCAGAAGCTGGCTGGAGTAACTAAAAAGGATGTAATTAAAAGTCCGTATGGAATTATAAGTCTCATAGAAGTAGGAAAAAAACATTTTGGGAATAGGAAGAAGTGATTCCTGAAGCTGAATTGAAGGAAGCTGAATTTCATCTCAAGCTGGAGAGCCTGGGACAGCAGAATGACATCACCATTTGTTGACAGACAGATCAGAGCCAGGAAGAACTGGTCCAAAGCAGTATGTGGTTGTGCTTTTGTAAGTGAAGAAATGAAAAGAAGCAGTTGGAAGACTCTTGTCTGTCCTCGCTATGTCAGCAAGCAATGGACTAGTCTATGGGAAGATCCCATGGAGTCACACTTAGCTCAATCCGCCCTTTTGCTAACTCTCCATAGATTATTCTAAATTGTAAAAAATGTATGTATCAGAGAATATTCGAAGAAATATTTCTTTCTTAAAACTGAAAGAAATAAATGAATTCTAGAGTTGTTAAGAAATTGACTTGGACCTCTATCTCCTGCTGATAGGAATGAAAATCACACAGCTGTACATGAATCCACTGATCATAGCTACTATGGAAAAGCTAAGGGTACTTTGTTACATACGCCAAGTTCCATGTCATGCGGGGTGAGGAGCATACTAGTGTATGGTAATAAAGAGAAGACATAAGAGATGGTCTCTCTCCACAAACAGTAAGAATTACATTAAATTAGGCTGTAGATTCATCTTGTATGGTCCATTCTCTCTGATGCTAATATCTGAAACTTCAAAGAAAGAGTGTTAAATGATGAACCAATTTCTTCTTCCAGTAAAATCAAATTTGGATTGCAAAACTATATATGAAAACAGCATAAAGTTATGTATAATCTATTTTAGCTCTTTCTTCCTCTTCATGAAAAAAAATTACACTATCTTATGATTTAGTATAATTTTTAAGTGCTGACTCTTTCTAATAATTGATCATGTCAGGAAGATACACTCTTGATTTTAAAATACCTTTGCAAGACATTCAGATGGTAATTTCTGGAAAAAAAAACCAAACAAACCAAAAACAGTAAGGGTCTAGATATATCTGAAATATCACAGAAGTTTTAAGATTAGGTTTAAAAACATTTTTATATAAAAAAAAAAATAAGCATAAATTTCATTTAAAATTTCCTGGAAGTTGTTAGATTTTGAAACTGTTAAATGTTTTTTTCTATCATTTAAATGTGGATTTAAACTGCCTTTATAGTACAGAAAGGGCCTAAATTCTAACATCTGTTTTTTAAAGATAACGAAAAATTTAACAGCATTTTAAATTTTTTCCTTGATTTATCAAAATTTTTGAGACTCATGGGTGGTTATGTATGTAAATCACCATTTTTTGTGACAGACATTATGTTCACTTATTGCCTATTCATTTGAATAGTAATAGGCAATAGTTTCTATTAAAGGGATAAAATTTTCTTTTCTGATAAAATTGAATATATTTAATTGCTTATTGAATAAGAAAATAAAATTATGGCATTTTTATTTTCTCATCTGTAATCTGTACCCTCCAAGTAAAATTCATATTACTAATGTATCATTTTTCAGCTCTTCATCTAGAATTTAGAAATAAAATAATTTTATTTTATGAAATTATTTATAGCAAACTGTAAAGACCATTTTGCTGCAAGAAGCATATATGCTCCTATAAACCATATCTTGTGTTTCTGGATTAGAAATAGCTGGTAAAACATCAGAGTTCTCATTTGTATTTTGTAGATTTTTTGTTCCATAGCACAAATATAGAAATCTAGTACTGATCAAGGCTCTATTCTAGGATTAAGGCTTTGCATCAACATATGTAGTTATTCAGAATTTTTCTTGTTAACTGTTTGAATTTTTTTCTTTATATCAATTAGCAGTTCATAAGAAAAAAATATTGACAAAATATCAAAAACTTTTACAAGATGTATAAAATATTATATATTTGTAGAAAAGAACAAAATGTTTCAGCAAAAGCACAGCTTTCAACTTTTATGGACTAGTGCTATTTTGGGTATCTATTAATTATGTTTGACCTTTGAGTATTCAGCATCTAATACTACTAATTCGCATAGTTTTTATTTGGTCCTAGACAGTTAGATTGCTTTATTTCCAAATATTTCTAACAAATTAGTCTTGAATTGTATTGATGTGATCACTGACAAACCCTACAAATGCTAGCTGAAGTTTGAAAAGCAAATTTTGCCCCTCGATCTATAATTAGTATGTCTATATAAAAGGATGTCTACAAGGGTTTTTTTTCATGACTAGAATTGGAAAAAGACTTTATATGATAAGCTATTTACACATTCAAGTGAGCCCATTAAGACCATTTTATTCCATTTCCTTAGGAAGTTATATTATGTTTGATTATGTTTACACAAAGAGATAATAAAAAAGTACACTTTTTAGTAATAAAGTTATAAATTTCTATAGTGTCATAATTTACATTTGAAATTTATAAAGTGTATGAAAAATGAGACAAATCTAAGGGAAATTCATTTTCATACTTAAGAGTAGTTCTTGGTGGCTAGTAATAATTGTAATTATTCCAGTTAAAAAAAAACAAAACAAAACAAAAACAACTAGGAAATTTCAAAACTATTTTTTCACATCTTTTTGTTCTGAAAGTTTGGCTAATTTCTTACTGCAAGATTCAGAAATATGACATTTTCTCCACCATAAACAGAATGATATTTTCCAGGAGCACTTTAATTGAATCTGTAATCTATTGTTACCATTCCTATATGTATGAAAAAGCGCCTTATAACACTATTCTGTTGTCAAGATGGAACATAGTGCAAAGTGAAACTAACAAACAAAAAAGTAGAAGCAAAGGCTAGGCAAGGGCTTAGAAACTTACTGAAGAGACTTCTGAATACAAACTAAAAAGCCCCTCCAAAAAATCTGTGTAATTGGAGGAGCTGAGAACCAAGTCCAAGAGGAGCCTTGTGTGAATGTTTAACAATCCTCTTAAATAGTACAGTAAAACTAAGTATCAGGGTAAAGTACAAACTCCTCTGTAAAGACACTAGAAAAGTTTGACTTTGGGACTAACAATGTGTTTTTATGTTAATGGATTTGGAAGCCAAAGTTAATAGAGGGGAATTGTAATTACTTCTCTGAAATAACCTCAGTTAGTCAAATATAGTTGGTGACAGCAGGGAGATAATGTTTAAGTCCCAAGGCTCAAATATAATAACTGTTGTGTATCTAAAGCATTACCTGGTGAAAAGCAAGAATGATAAATATTTACCATTTGTTTAAAGGAATAAGAGCATAAACAAATAAGTATTTCAAGTGACCCATACGTAACTCGCTACTTAGGAAATGAGTAAACGAATGAGAAAAAACAAAACACAACACACCAAAATCCAATAAATAAATTAATATGAAATACTTCCCCAAAATAAGACAACTCAAAAATAGAATCTTCCTTTTGGGCAGGTGATTAATGCACACGTGTCAAGTTTCCCACAGCATTGCCATCTCGCTGAGTTTGATAATGGTTCTGTGAAATGACTTAGAGCTTTAGTTCACAAAAACAAAGGTTATTGTCGTAAGTGACTTTGTGACTTAGAGAGTTTTCAAAATAGCTGCAAAAATAGAGAATTTGGATATATTATTGCTTCTAATCGTCACCTCTAAGAGAAAATTTTCATAGCTGTCATCAACTTTATTTGAACAGCAGCTTCAATTCATTCACAGATTTCAGTTGAGCTATTGGTTTTTTTAGTTATGTCTTGGAACAACACAGCCAGGCAAACATACGGCTTTTTCTCAGGGGAAGAATAGTAATATTTTGCAATTCTGCTGAAGCCCTCTTATCTTATAATTTTAGTCTTTCTATGCAAGTAAAATATGTGTGGATTTGTGTGTATGGCTATTTTAAGACTAAATACTTCTTGAATTTGTCTCTTGTCTATGTAAAAAATCAATGCCTTTTATGTCTTGGTCATTTTTTTATGTTAAATCATGATACTAGAAGAAAGCAGAATAGAGCATATGTTTGGGATTACAATATTAATTTATTTTTCTCACATAGAATGCCTTCAATAAGGATTTTGATGTTGCTGAGAAAAAAAAACATCTGGACATTACCTAAGGAAAAGGTTTTTCTAGGTTTAGGAAATTAATACTTAAATTTATAAACAAGGGGAACTTGCTGGGTTATTGCACTTGACTTTATTCTAATATTTTTAAACAAATGAAACTTTAATGTTCTTGTGTAAATTTAGTTGCTTTGAAACATTTTTCATCACACTTCCTGAAAAATCAATAACACTTATGGGTACCTTGAGCATCATTTATCAAAACAATTACATTTTTACATAGTACATGAAAAATATGGGTAGGATTGCTCCCATTCAATTATGATGGAGCACTCCATAAAAGCACAGTAAATTAGAGGTTTCTTTTTTATTTAGTTATGACATTAATACGTTTGACCTTAATCCAGTCAGTCACCATTAGAAATATTGTTAGGATCATAGTAGTGTTTTTAAAGTAGCAGTGTATATTCTAGTATTTTAGATACAGGACAATACTTCTCATCTTCTTTAACAATGGCATGAGGACACTTAACAGCTTTACTGCACAGGAGTAATATCTTTACCTAGGATTCTTACTAAAGAACAAAACTGCTTTGTTACCGTGACATCGTTTTTCCCCTGTGCCAGATACAAACTCAGGAAAATAATTCCCTATTCTGAAAACTCCAGATTGTTCAGATTGTATGAGTAACTTTACTACAAAATAAAAAATAACACTAACACAATCAGTTCAAAACACAATACTAATTTTAAAAATCTTCTTTTATTAATCTCATACTTCAAGTAGCCTGCTAGATCTTTTCAGGGACCAGAAAAGAATAATTCAAGTTAAGAGGAAAAATAACTTGAATTATGTCCTTCTGTATGCTTCTAAGTAGAAATTAACCATACTTGGACATAAGATGTAGACCAGATTGCACTCACATTCTTACTGCTACTTAAAAAAAATCAGAGAAGAAACAAGCTGGTGAAACTTGTTCTACTGCAGATAGGATTTGAAGGTGAGACTTAAGACAGGTGTAAATTGCTTCTGTCTAGAGTACCTTGGGTTGATTTCTTTTTATTCCTCTGAAATGTATTGAAATGTCTGTTCTGTTTGCTATTCAAATAATAAGACATAACAGAGCAAAAATATGTTGCAGGAACACATTAAAATAAATCTAGTCATTTTTCTACTATTTTCACGTGTTACATTAATTTACAAGGTTTTGATCTTTCCTATAGTACTTTTGTTTTTTTTCCATAGGAGGTTCAAAAATATTGTTTTTCTTTGTGTGGATGGAATAGGCACTGGAGTAGATGTTCTAGAAACCTTTCATGGCTGGATATCTTTTGAGTTGTTGGAGATACTCAGGGAGATTGCTAAAGGTTAATAAATCTGGTCCGGGGCCTTTTGTCACCCTAGAGAAAAGAAGATTTGCAGAAAAGAAGCTTGCAGCCTTTCACTATCTAACAGATGGATAGAGGTGAACAGTGAAAGGTTATAATGCAATGGTCACAAGTGATTGCAAAGGAAACCCAAAGGTAACAAATTCCTATAATAAGGGTCATAAAGTACTGGTTTGGAGATTTTAGGGAATATCCATTCTTGGAGCTTTCAGAACTTAAGTGGACATAGGCCTGAACAAGACAATTTAGCTTCTGGTTATTCTAGCTGGAAGTTAGGCTTTGGGGAGGAGTATGAATGAGGTGACTTCCAGAAATGTCTTTGGAAAGAAATTATTATTTGAATATGTAAGATATTCTTTCTAGGTAAAGAAATACTTAGTGAGATGTACAGACTCTACTGGATGTTTGTTTCTTTTCTACAAATAATTTATTACTGTGAAACATATTGTCAAGTGTAGTGTTCAAAATCCAATTTTTATCTTATTGTGGTCACACAAAACTGCGTGTATAGTTCTAATTACACCGAATACAGTCAGAAAGGTCTGACTCAGTTGATTACTTCTATATTAGTGGTCTGTTGATTAGTTACAGTCAATGTGTTACTAAATGCAAAAAATTGTTGATATATTCTGCTTTTTTTGTTATGACCACTGCATTTAACATACATTGCATCCCAGCATCAGTGAGCAATCTGATCTTCATTCAGATCACAAAATCCATTTTGTTCCAAGTCATGTGAAAAGCATACGCTGATCTGTTTCTTACTTAGGTGCTTGTTCCATTACAGACAGAGAGTAATTTCAAATTAAAATATTTTTGTATTTATGTCTGATGTTTATTTTCCACAAGTATTCATGTATGGCAAGCTTCAAAAGGCAGCAGCAGTTGTGAGCTCAATCTGTTAAGTACTATACACAAAAAATATATATATATTGAAATTTGACATCTTTCACTTGAATCTTGAGAGTTTTATTTTAACTGTTGTTGATGGCAAATGAAAAGAAGACCTCTCTATTAACATTTTATGTGTGATTAGAGTGGCCTTTTTTTTTTCATTTGCCATCAGCAGTAGTGCCCTGGTGTATGAGCATTCTGACACTTAAAAGCGTAGTCTGAAGCCATGATGTTCATGGACATGAAAAAAAGATTTACCATCTGTGACCTATAAATTATCTTACAAATTTTATAGCACTGGTTCATTGAATTTTCTGCCTATTGATGCCATTAGCTGAGAAAATCCTAATCCAATCCAAGCATTGTATCAACTTGTAGTTTTCATCAAGGCCGTATTTTAGCAACTTGATTCAATTCTGGTAACTGATTAAAACTAAAAAAAAAAGATGCAAAGAATCCTAATTCTACAATTTTTGAGCTTTAATGTGCCACATCTATTTTTTTGTTTTTAAGAAGGAAAGAAAGAAAAACCTAAACAAAAAGTTATAGTTAAAATACAGAGAAACAAAATGAAGGGTTAAAACAACTGGTAAATTTTTACACCCTCTCATAAATGTATTTTGAATTATTGTTCTACAGCTGGGTGATAAATTTAATTATCTTGAAATAATTTTCAACAATCTTCTCAGAAATAAGCTGCGAGCTTAAATATGTTTTTGTTTTGTTTGTTATAAAATATGACTTGCAGAAGGAAAGCAAATAAAGTAAAATATTAAATAAATAAAATATTAAATGGTAGTATTTTCCATTTATATTCCATTTATCTAGCATCAACCTGTTAGGAGTAATATTATTAACTCTGGATTTCGGTCTGATCTTTTGTTTCATACTTTGCCAGTTAAGTTTGACTAAATTTATTCTCCTCCTGTTCTCAGTTTTAACTAAGCCACTGACAGAGATCTTCACTGATTATTTTTTAACGCAATGTTTTCATTAATGCTCTCTTGCCTTCTTGCAAGCAGGCAGATATGAAAACACAGATCTAAAAGCTATCTGGTGTAAACTTATAGTTCTCAAATCTCACAGTCTCATTCCATGATGTATTTTCCTATTACAGTGAAATGAAAAATCCCACTGTATTAACTTATTCGATTTTTAAATTAGTGTTAAAAGAGAATAGGTAACAGCACACTATTTGAATATTTTATAAATATACACTTTCCAGAAACACTGAAGAGATGAGAATGGCATATATGTCACCACATAAAACAGAAAAGAGGAAAAAAGGTGTAAGTACTTTTACTTTGTTGACTGTGACTGGTCGGAGTTGTTTAAATGTATGCCCTTTTTAATTTTTTTAATAGACTTGGATAACACTCAGTGTCAATTTTTGAATTTTACATGACATAGTTGTATTGGAATATTCTTTAACTATACATTCAAAATTTGCAGGTTGCTAATCTCAGACGATTATCATTATCAGACTAATGGTACACTTAGTCCAGTCGTTTATTTCCAGCAGTGCTTGATGGCAGCCAGAGGTTGCTCAAAGCTTCTCAACATAGAAAGTAAAACTTAATGTTCAGTGAATTTGAGGAAGATACAATGAAAAAAAGCTAAATAAATGTTAGCTATAATTTTCAAAGGCCAGAAAGTTGGGGAAAGAGTAACTCTTAGCAGGACAAGTAGGGTTGTAGGACTCAGCTTTAAGTAGGCTATACACCATTCTCTAACTGAAATGATTGTAGGTATTGAATCTTAACAGTGTTAAAGCACTGCTCTAGTTTTTATATCTACTGCCTTGAAGTATATTGTGGGACTGGACAGAGATGTGAGGGAGAGGAAGAGAACAGTGACAGCAGTTGCTGATCCTGGGAAGGACAACCTTCTTTCTGCAGGGGCAATGAGGCCATCAACCTAAAAGGATTCCAGGAAAGACTGAGATGAACTGTTAGGGGAGGGGGGGTTTGTAAGTCATGAAGTGGATTTTTTTTTTCATCCTTTTTGGTTTATTTTTCCCAATTTTTCACTCTTTTTTTTTCCTTTTTTACACTGAGTGAGTTGTAGTCAGAAATTATTTGGTTTACCTTTAATCTCCTTTGGAACTTAGTCACCTACAGAACCTGATATTTATGAACTTATTTCTTTATGGGGATTTCCACAAAACAAGGAAAAAGAAAAAGGAGTTTAATTAGCCTACAAATTTCCAGTATTGCTGTTATTGGGAGTTAAAATACCAAAGATCAGCTCTTTCTGCACTTTCCTTATCTCTCTTAGAACTATAATATTGTATAAATGTGATGAGTCCATATTTGCCATTCTGTTATCTGAACACATTTCTCCTAACTTATTAATTTCCAATTTTGCCTGTCCTCCTAACCTGTATTTTACACTATATATATATCACTGATGACAGAAATAAGCTCTATATAGAGTGAGGTCCTGGAACTGCTTGAATTTCTAGGGAGATCACTAAAGAGAACACTATCCATAGATGTGTCAGCTGGCAAGTGGTAACTTGCTCCTGTGAAAGCCAAAATTTTTCTATTTGTTTGCTTTTAAGCGCACATACCTTGCTATTGAACTGAGAACAGAGTTGTTTTGGCCTTTAATCTGTGGAGCTGGTAAGTCACCTGAACTGTGTGTGAGTTACAACTTAGGTACTTGTGCACTTTTTCAAGGAAATATTTCAGGATTTTCATCATTATCTGAAACAAGAACTTGTCTTTCTTCACTGTCATTTGTGGAGCTTTTTCCACGAGTTGAGCATTTCTCTCTAAATTAAACTGAAATAACTAGATATTTCCCCTCTTTTCTTCCTCTTCCTTTCCACATTTTTTTTTCCTTTTGAAAACAATGTCAGAAATCAGAGCATTCAGTTTGTCATTAAACAGGGAAAATTTTTTTGCAAGCCCTCTCTAGACTGTTCTCTGAGTGACTTACTGGTTAACAGATAATATAAAGACTATGAACCCAAATAACATGGATAGCAAGAGTGGAACTGATGATAATGTACTTATTGTAAACTTATGAATTTCATGAAAGGAATTTTTTTAGGTGAATGTAATTATTATTGATACATGAGAATTTTGAATTTATCATTCAAAGTGATTGGAAAGGGAAAAAAATATTGTAGAATGTTTTATTATCTCACAGCAGCAGCTTGGTTGTACATATGCACATACAAACATATCTTCTAAAGTTACTGCTTTTGTGACCTTTTAAATAGACTAGGTATTGGCTAATTCTGAAGTTCTCTGATCAGAGTTGAGGGTGAACTGTATTTTTTTGTGTTTCAGATTGACTTTTGGTATTATGAAGCCTTGCATCTGATTGAACAATAATACCATGAAAACACTCAGGCAGTGATTTATGACGTGGTATCTTGATGTGTCAGTCAAGGAAGTAGAGCATATATAGATGGATCTCATGCAAATGAGATGTACATGGCTTGTATATATGGAGTTTAAGAAAAATAAAAATATATTTCATGAAAAGACTAGAGCATGAGAAAAGTTACTCTTATCACAGAAGCACAGAATTGTGATTGGAGAATGAGGGAGCCCTGGCACAAGCTGTCCAGTTGGGTTGTGAAGTCTCTTTCTCTGGAGGTTTTCCAAACCTGCCTGGATGCATTCCTGAGTGACCTGATGGAAGTTGCCTGGCTTTAGTAAGGAGGTTATACTAGATGATATCCAGAAGCCCCTCCCAACTCTTAACATGATTCTATGATTCTCAGTGAGTAACAAACACTGTGGACATTGTAGGTGTGGATAGCTGACATCTGATGGATTTGCCATTTGCTACTGAGTTGGAAGATTTTATAATATGTAATTTTTCAGTCATAAATGATATATATGATGTTTGATGCTGTCCATCACCTCCAGCTCCTTTAAGGGCTTTTGAGGCCAGTAGAAGCAGTAGCTACTTAATGTAATATGTAAAAATGTATTTTAAACCAGAATGACTGTGCAACTGCAAAACTATGATTAGCTAGCAACTTCAATGTCATGTCCTAGATTTTTGAAGGACATTATTCAGAATGAATTCTTATTTCCATGTTCTAATAGCATTTCTTCTAGTTATACTTAAGGTTTTCTGTCTGCACCTCTTAAAGAACAAAAATAGCTGCTCCTGTTCAGGGTAAAAATATCTCAATTTTATGTTTTCTTAAAAGATGTTCTGAAGAGAATAATGACTGAAGGCAATGAGGCCGATAGATCTCCTGGTTAATGTGTCATTCTTCTAATTAATTTAACTGAATCACAGTCATTTACAAGGATTTGGTTATAAATATATTACTGATAAAATTAGTGGAATTAAGAAGCAGAGACTCTTAGCAGGATTTTAGTCCTTTATAAGAAAATAAAATGTTCTTGATGATTATGCAGAAATTTGCACATAAGAGGGTGTTAATTTTCATGCAGCTATATAGAAGTAGTGTGGTAATAATACATTTTTAATATTTTCTGTCACATTTATTATCCTGCACTGGATTTTATGGATATCACACAATTAGATGTTTACCCTTGTTTCCATGTTCTATTTTTACATCGAATAGTGGAAAATTTCTTTTTCTGAAAGAAATATTAGAAACAACGTCTTAGAACATTTTAGCTACAGTGAGAAAGGTGCTTTTGAAATACCTTGACCTTTTTGATCTATTAATAACTAAAAATCACTGAAGATGATTTCTTGAATAAAAAGCATATTGTCTTTTCTTGTCCTTTTACATCTGTAAATTTTCTCATTTAACTCAGGTCAATATATTAGACAGATAAACATAATATTTCATTTTTAAATCATCAAATTTATTATGATTAATTGAATTGATATCCTTCCTGTGGCAGTTACAGAGTTAGATGTACATTTTCCCTACAATAAGATGTCTTTTTCTGGATAACCATTACATTGATGTTTTTGAATGCCCTAAAGTCAAGATGCCTTCAGGAAAGACATTGGCCCATAGAAAATGATGATATCAGATGCTTAATGAATTAATAAATACTAAAGTAAAGTATCAATAAATCAAGTAAAGTGGAAGATCTGGCCTTACTTAGTTCTTTGGAAAACAATAGCAAAGTCTGAGGAATGTAGGAAAAAAATAACCCTCGTGTAGCTTTCTTCCCATTGTCCGTGCTTCTCAAATTAAAAAGAAATTTTTATCTGATAACTGTAAGAACAAAACTTTTTTGTGTTTGGAAGCATCAGTATGTTGTGGTATTTTCTCACCTATTTATAAATTTAACACTTTTCACATAAATTTTCTCTAATGATATGGTTTGCAATTAGAACTCTATACTGTCTAGACAATCTGTTTTCTAATTGTACTTTTACCACTGAAATATGGTATTTATTTTTATATAATGTTCCTCAATTTTAGGGAAGTATTTTTCAATTTTTCCTGAACATTGTGTTTTATCCATACTTCTTAATTGAAGTCATCTAGAAAGTAGAATCCTTGATCTTGAAAATATGTCTCTGATCAAATATCCTCTTACCTGTGAGTTACACAGACTTTCCTTCATGACATTTTCCTCCATTTTCCTATGGAATGTGGATGAGCTGACAAGCACACTTACAAGAAATACTCTTATTTCTAGTAAATAGTCTTACTATCATTTAGACACTAAGATATTAAGTGTGATGACAGTATCTAAAGGCATAATAGTCTGAATCTGGTGGTGATGTCACAACAATATAGTCGTCACTTTTTGTATTTCCCCACTATATTCTCGCAGGGTTATATAGATCACATGCTGAAACTTAAATTGTTACAAAATATAGGTTTTACAGGCTAGCAAAGAGAAAGACTGTTTACAATCATTTAATCTTATAAAATACTTATTATAGCATTAGATTTGCTTTTTCCAGAATATGATTATTTGGCATGGTTACACATGGTAAGTGTCATGTCATATGGGGAATTTTGAAGGGATTTCTTTAAGAATAAAAACTGAATTATCTTCAAAATCTTTGTTGTTTTTTCATTCTTTTCACTAGAATTTACTAGTGCAATTTGTGTGTGTGTGTGCGTGTGTGTGTGTGTGTGTGCGCAAAAATACACTACCAAAGAATCTTTTTCTCTGTATTGATACAATCCTTGATGATATTTGAAAGTTCATTATTAAGAAAAAAATACAGCAAGATAACAGCTGCAAAAATTTAGACAACAACAAATGTAATCTTAAAACTTTGTTGAGTGGAAACTATAGAGTGTCATTAAAAGGCTTTTTTAAAAATTTTAAATTTTTTTAAATTTTAAATTTCTTTAAATTTTCAAACAATTAACTCAACAGATTAAATATCTTTGACTTGTTACACTATCCCAAATTTCAAGTGGTACTATTAGAAGAGATTTCTGATTAAGTGGCCTTGTATAGTTTTATTTTTCACATCAAAATATGCAGGTTTATAAATGCTAAATGTTGGGATAGAACAAATTTGGGATTTTACAAAAAATAGATCCTACTCACTCATTCTACGATAATGGACTTAGTGGTCAAGTCTGTTGAAAAATCCTGAAGACTCAGGAAGCTATTTGAACAGATATTAACAGAATAGTTTCATTGATTTGTTATTCATCATCGGAATGAGTATATTAACAATGAAGTAACTTATTCGATTTGCATAAAAGCTTTACTTCTCTGTTCTGTCTTTCTGGATAATGGGCCTTTAGGTTTTAACAGAGTAAGCTTCCAACTCTTAATAACATTTTTACCCCATACTGTTATACAACAAGTTTGTAATAACAAAATCCTTAAGCAGATTACTTGCACATGATTCAATGTTTTCCTTTGTCTATTTGGTATGGTGATAATAATGGAGTTTATTAATTCCTCTGTCTCTTAAGATTCCCAGTAGGACAACTCTTACTGATAGTTAGTTAAATCCTATATTTTACCCCATAAGCTATTGCATGATCAAGTTGGGGATTGTTTTTGAACAAATATCTGGAAAAAAAAAAAAGGAATCCCATTGTACTTTCCTGTCCTTTACCTCAAAAGATGTAATATTTTATAGCTGTCCCAGTTAACTATTTCTGATTTTACATTCAAATACAACCAAAGCAGAGTTAGATAATTAGTAAGAATCTGTGAATTTTAGACTTGGTATGGGTTGGATTGAGTTGAGTTGAGGTGGGTTGTTTGGTTTGTTTTTCACATGTAGCAAGTTTAATTCCATATCAGCCCCCCTTTTGATGACAGAGAATCCACTACTATTGTGTATGGAAAGCTGATATTTCATAATCTGTAGACAATTGCCATACTTTCTTTGTTACTTCTCCTTGAGAAGACGTTTTTGCAACTAGTCCCTCTGGAGTTTTTTACAATTTGAAACTGTAGGTGAAAACCTAGAAGACAATATTTAGATGACCAAATAAAAACACCTATCCCTGACTTAAGTAATCTATTTGTAGATTTGTGTCAGATCTTTTCTTAGTAAATTTGGAACACGCTTACATTTTGAAAGTAAAAGATTTACACTCTTAATTATTTAAAAAATTGTAGTAGTGTTTGAAGTGGTAAA
The DNA here is from genome assembly GCA_013401255.1 of Urocolius indicus. Taxonomy (NCBI): domain Eukaryota; kingdom Metazoa; phylum Chordata; class Aves; order Coliiformes; family Coliidae; genus Urocolius; species Urocolius indicus. Next base: position 29,185 of record WBNH01005889.1, read on the forward strand.
ATGCATAACTTTTGGGAAAATAATCTACATTATCTCCATTAAAAAACCAAAAACCAAAGACTTTATTTTTTTTCCCAAAGGAAGCAAGTACTCACAATTGCCAGCAATGTCGTTTCTCTTTTAAAGATACAAAAGTTTACCCAATTATAATTAGCAGAAAAAATTGTGAAATATTTGTAATGAAATTAAGTGATTTCAAATACTTTCAAACATTTTTTTCTAGTTCTCTTATCATCTCTTAAACACGTAGCCTTAGAAGCCCAAATTCATCTTGATTTTTACACAACACGAATGTCAGACTGAGGAAATAGACAATTGTATTCTCTTTGAAATCTCACTTTTGTGTTTGTTTGTTTTTTAACTTTAGGAAAACATATTCAAGGAGTGAAGACACAAGTAGGTGAAGATATACAAGAATTGCCCTAAGGTATCCAATATGTTTTTTTAGATTATATTCTTACATTTTTAATGTGATCTGACTAAATACTCTCCAGCTTGTCTCCTGTGTTTTGTTAAATTTAGCCTGAAACCTCTCTGATGAGGTCTCAAAGCCATATGGTCTTGTTAGCATTTGAATAAGTGACTTCCCAAGAAAACTGAGACTCTACTAAGTAAGGCTGATTCAGCTTCCTGCCCTTATGTTTTTCTCAATTTAATCCTTCTTTTGAACTGGCAGTACTTCCTTCAATAATAATCCAATGGTGTTTCAAATTATTTAAGATTTAGACTTGTTGTAGAGTAGCTTGTAACCTTAATATTATTCCTTTCTCTTCCTGAAATATGACTGATTTTAATAGTATAGTGTTGTTTTCTCAGTTCTGTGATTTTGTTGTTTTTTGTTTACCAGTGACCACAAATCCATTTTAATGGCATAATTTTAATGAGATTCTTTGGTGTGGGTTCTTCCTCACATTTATAGCTTCTATGAATACGGGGTCTCTCCCATGGGGCACAGCCTCCTCTGGCCATAGTCACTGCCCATGGCACGGGGTCTTGAATGAAGTAAGTCACTGCCCCTGATGTGGGGTCTTTAACAAAATGCAAACAAATCTCTGCTTCACCAGCTTTCTCCATAGGATGCAGAGGAGTCTCTGCTCCAGTAGAAGAAACAGGAAGATGCCTCCTCTTCTGGCTTCTTCTTAAACAGTGATAGTGGAGGCGTCTAATTGGGTCTTCCCCAGAAGTGGGTCTGGCTCAGAGCTAGGGAGAGTTTCAAGCAACTTCTTACACAAGCCATCTTTACAGCCCGTTTCCCCCTTACCAGAAATGGCTGTCATGTCAAACCATGACAGCATCACTGCTGATAAAAAAAAAAAAAAAACTTAAAACTTAAGTCCCTTAAGTCCCTTATCTCCTGTAGATTTAAAGCTCCTTTGAAATATAACCAAGGATCTCACCCTTTAAGTATCTACAAAGTTATTTAAAGAGCTGAGTTGGTTTTTTTTAGTCCAGTAAAAAATTATCTAACTATTAGTGGAAACATTGTACTTATATATTGTGGAAGAAATACTGGGCTTATGCAAGGATGTATTCTTTGTCATTTTATACGTCATTAATGATTTCTATCAAACTTTAATGATTTCAGGGCATAGAAAGAAAGCTGAAGGAGCTGTTTTGAGCCTTCAGTTTAAAGATTTCATATTCTTGTATGTTGATGATATTAAATATCTTAATCCTGTCTTAAAATAGAAAAGTATTTTTCAATCACGTAGTTAGATTAACTAAGTCTGCTTTGTTATCTCTGCCAATTTCTAATGAAAAAAGGTATTAACTGATCTCTAAGATTTATACTGAGTATTTGCATACTGTGCAACAAACTGAAAATTCACTGGACTTTTAAGAGACACATTTAAAAAAATGAACCATCTTCTAAACTAGGTAAGAAGATTAATATTTTTTCCAAAAGTGAAACTTCCAAATAATCATTCTCACTTTTAATGTGTATATGAGTGCATATTCTTCTCTACTGAGGTATTGAACAGAAGTCTACAAATGAGTAAATCATTGCATGTGTTTGCTTTTATTTTTTATTATAAACACTATTTCTTACCTGTGTAATAATAGCTACAATTATTTAATGTATTGATGTTATTTTTAAAGGATCTGAAAGGGAAGAATGTAGCATCCTTATATTTATTTAGAAGGAATAAAAGTCAGAAAGCAAATGACAATAGCTGGAGGTAGTATCAATACTGGGAGCAGAGGTGAGAAAAGACAGAATTAGAGACTGTGTTCTGACAACAAAGTGCAGTGTGTTGGCCTTGGCCATTTGCAGATGCCTATGCAGTCGCTTTCTCATTCCATGTCCTCAGCAGAACAGGATAAAAGAGATGGAAAAGCTTGTGAGCTGAGATAAAATGAGACTAATTACCAATTACCAAAACATATTCAACTTGGGGAACATTCATGTAATTTATTGCCAATTAAAATAGATTTAGATAGTTAAAAGTGAGGACAGAACAAAAATCACTTTTCCATTGCACCCTTCTTTTAGCCAGCCTCCAATTCAGTCCCTCATTCCCAGCTCCACTATCTCCTTCTCTTACGTTGTGCAGAGGTATGGAGAATTGGAGACTGGGGGAAGTTGTGGTCAAGTCATAACAATTTCATCTGCTATTTCTTCCTCTTCACACTTTTCCTCTGGTTTTGCATGAGTCCTGCTCATAAGATGCAGTTTGCCTCAGGAAATATCTACCTGTTTTAGTGTGGCATCGTTCATGGGCTGCTGTGTAGGTATTTGCTCCAGCATTGTCTTCACCATGGGCTGTAGAGAAACACATGCTCCTCCTAGACCTTTCCAGAGACTGCAGGGGAACCCAACTTTGACTATCAGAGCATCTCCTCCTCCTCTCACATAATATTTTACAAGCAAATAATTTCATTACTTTTTTTCCGTGATTTCATATTTTAGGAGAAACAGACATACCATGAGATTTATCTTTCCTTATGAGGAAATATGAATTTCTGGAATCTTCTGTAATGATACAGCAGCATGGTCTTTGGAAGGAATAAATGTATAAAATAATAAAAACAATAATAACAATATCAAATGAAAACTAAATTATTATTTTGCAGTTTCTTTAAAGTAGTAATTTATTTAGAGATTCAGACATTTTTGGCACCAATATTGGCTATCTGAACAGATTTATAGATATTATTTTGCTGACTGAGGTCTGGTAGGTAAAAAAGTCAAGACCTGTCTATCAAGTATGACATTTCAAGTGATTACTCTTTAAATGCCATCTTTCCATAAAAAGCATTTCCCAATTTGTATTTGTGCTATATCTACACTGTTTATGAAAGACATTCTCTGGGCTTGTCTAATTTTGCAAGGATGATCGGCATGGAGGCCAGGATATGCCTCCAGTGGTCACTGACCTCCATCTGGTTGATCTGGATTGGCAAATCAGCACACTGCAAGCAGAGATTTGGTCTAGAAGAAATATGAACAGAAAGCAAGTAAGTTATAAAGTATGCTTTGAACATTCTTATGTTCCGCTCTTTGGAACACAAGCGCCGACTTGTCATATTCTCTTCTACTCTTTCTTGGCCTCCCCCAGGGCAAAGATCTCAGATACTTTGTCTCCACTTGACTCATGGAGTCTGCAAAACACTGTAAATTTCCTGAAGCTTCTAAAATTTTCTAATCTTTATATTTTTACTCAAAACTGACATGTAAATAAGAAGCATTTAATTCCCCCATTTATGTGCATGAGGTTCATTTTCTCTTACATTAGCATTTTTTCAGTTCTGAGAAGTTTAAATTCCAAGTACATATAAGACACAAGGTTTGTCAAATGCTGCTTTCTTTTACCTTCTCACCAAACATCACTAAAACCAACAAAAAAAATCCCTTAAATTAAGAATGAATAAATAGCTATATCTTAGTTACTGACCTTTATTCATGTTCTATGTCTGGTATTGACCGTCTCTTAAAAATAGTTTCTATATCTAAAGTAGGCAGAAAATACTAGTGTGTCTGCCATTAATTTATATATTTACAAATAAATGAGTAAAGAAATTGTAAATTCATAAATTATTTTTCATTTTGTGTTGTTATTATTAGGAATTTAATCTTGAAACATTTTAATTATGTTCCTCTAAATATTAAAATGAATAAGTATTAACAACAAGAATAAACTGAAAAATCACTATAGGAGCATGGAAAAATGAAACAATAAGTATAACTCCCAATTCTCTCTTTAAAAAAATTTTAAAAATATGGTATACCTTCTTTAGAAAATGTCCATAAAGGACTTGAAATAATTTCAAGTTTCAGAATGAGCATTTTAGCAGCCTTAGATCCTTTGACCATATCTATTTTTTTCCTAGTTTCATGCCCTGTGTCTGTCCCTGGATCTCTAGATAGTATTCCATAATTCATCCTCCATTTTCAGCTATGTCTGCAAGTGAAAATTGTACTCTTTATCAAACTGTATCACATCTTCACATCCAAATCTGTTTGGTTGCTTTATAAATTTTCCATTGCAGTATGTGAGATGTTAAAATTGTGGAGACTTGGAAGATGCTCTTCAAAACAAAATATTCACCTGTCAGTACATAAATTCTGAGAAAAACTGATAAAAACAAAAAAAATCAATGACAAAAGCATGTGTATTTTTCTCCCTTGGCTCTTACTACTCTTCAACAACAGTGAACTTTTTTTAATATCTGGATTTAGTGAGTTTATTTCTCTTTCAAATCAATCTGTTTTAAGTTTCTTCACATTTGGTCTATTCTACATGGCATATTATATCACCCTCTCTTGAGTAGCACAGACTTGTACCCCATTTTTTATTTACTTTTGGTACTTCTGCCTCTCTATCTGGAGCACACAGAAAATGCTCAAATAGCTGAACTATCAGCTCATAATTATGAGATGTGAGGCTTGTTACTTTAAAGAAAACACTCCTTCTTCAACTTCAAAATAATAAATTAGAAACCCGATATGTTTACTCTTAAAAACACATACTGGAAAACATTTTGGAAATGTATGGCAAACCAGATTTTGATTTAGTGTTTAAACATAAAGTATGGTTCAGGTTGTGCTTTTCTGTCAAGCAGGCTGTGCTAAATTTCCACCAAGACACCAGGCTTAGCATTGCCAGAGACCTGTCCGTTGCACTGCATTTGCAGTAATTTTTAGCAGTGCTTATTTATTCATGGGTTTTTTTTGCATTTCAGTGTGGGATCCAACCTGGCCTTCCCTAAAAGATGACTATTCTTAGTGACTTCAATATCAAGGACACTGAATCAAATTATTATGCTGCAATCCCTCTACAACACTATTGATGTGTGCTGGAATATCTGGCATAAGAACAAGAAAAGCTTCCCTAAAATACGTTGTCCATTAAAACTGTGGAATAAATCACATGTTTGGTTACACGTGCCTACAGTGATTTAAATCTGTGCTGATTCACATCACTGAAATTTTAAATGACAGACATGATAATGGATGAAATGTCTGTTGAAAACTAGTAGGAAGCACTCATATCAAAGAAATACCTTGTCACAGTACCACTCTATTCCTATGAAAGTTTTATGTATTACATGGCAAAAAGGACAGAGGAAATTATGTTCTTATCATTAACTAAATACAATTTGTATACATACATACACACATATACCTATAAAAAGCTTTTCAATCTTAAACAAAAGGGCCTTTTTATTTATTTTTCTTTCTTGTACTAGAAAGTGGGACAAGATTCTTATTCTAAACAGTAACAAGCCACAATCTGGGGGGAAAAACATGTACTATATGCCAATGTTTAAAATAAATGTGCACAGCTTCCAATTCTGTTGTGCTGTGTGGCAAATACTTTTACAATATTAGCTTCCGACTTCCCACAGCCTGATTCATTGCTTTAATTTTAGTTTCAAATTCACTGCTGAAAATGTTCAGATCCTTTTCTCATAGGAGTTTTCAAAAGAATTAATTAAAATATAATGAAATGAAGTGAGTGGTTGAATGGTTTTCTGAAATAGTTTTGGTTTTAATATGGAGAGAAGCCTGGCAGGGTGCACACGGGGCATTCCAGGGGACCAGCAGCAATGTAAGAGAGGTCTACCAACTGTACTAATTCATTTAGCTCCAGGAAGCTGTACATCAGAGGTTATATTGCTGAAGAAATTTTCCAAACTGCTGGTTGCTTCTTTTGAGAAAAGAGAGTGAAAACTACTTCACAAACTTCTCACAAGAAATTTAACACCATGGGGTGTAAAACCAGGAGTCCTTATTCTAGTCTGTGATATCATGTGCTGCAGAGAAGAATTAACATCACCTCATGCATCTTACCTTGTTCCAAAGCAGCCCTGCCTCCATCTCCAGTTTGAGATCCCAAAGGATTCCATGTGTTGAATAATACAAAATGAGTTACTAGATAGATACTCTTTCTAGCTACAGCTAGACTCAAACCAATGATGCAAAAATTTAGGTTTAAAGAATTTGTATATCCATTTTTTAAGCTGCTACAGGATTAGAACTGCTCAGTCAGCATGGCAGCAAGTCTTGATCTCACAAAAAAATAGTGGTAAATGTAGGTATTTACTATCAGGGCTGTAAAGGTGCTGTTAGATCTGCATCATCGCACTAAGCAGCTAAACCTGAGACACCTCCCTGCCCTAGTCTTCTCTGCCCAGGAGCTATATTTCTTCTCTGATATCATCAGCAGTTCTGATCTTGCTGCTACCTGATTTACCTGTGCAATAGCTGGGGGAAAATGCTCTTTTTGTTGTTAGTTTTAAATTACTGCCTGAATATTTAACTGAGTGTCCTCTGCTACTTGTGTTAGAAGCCAATTAATTAGGTACAATTCCTTACAGTTCTTCATGGCATTTGTGATTCTATCTGCATTGTAGCTACTTTGGAGATATTCTGAAATTCTTTCTGTATGTTTTTTACTTTTTTCTTTGATACTCTGTTTTAAATTCTCACTGTGCTACTAAGCTTTAAGCTGCCGTTCTGAGAACGATCCCTAAATAATTGTTTCAAAAGAACACGTTAAATTGTGAATTGTCCCTGAGAATTGCAAGTTTCTACCTCTTTTTCCAGTTGGTTCAAATTTTGCTGTTTGTTCCTTGAAGTTTTGTGTGTCTCTGTTCTTGCATGCAAAATTTGCTAAGGGCTTACTTTGGAATGTTCAAGTAACTTGAAAAAAATACATGAGTATATGATACATTAAGACAGATTCTTTTATGTTATGTGCTTAATTTTCCTCCTTTTATATTTTATGCTCTGGTATTAGTGCAGCTAACTAGTGATTTCTGTTTTTAACTGGTCTAAAATATGAGATTTTTTTATAGTTGGGGTGTATTTTAGATTAAGCTCTGAAGTCTTCTCTTCTCTGAAGATGGAAGTCTTTCAGCAAGGTCATATCTTTGAGATAATAAACACGTGCTAAAAAATACATTCCCTATCTATATAGATGTATTTAAACCACCAAATTGCATGTTTGATAACTTTTTGCTTTTGTATTTACTTTGTTATTTTTCTTTTTCTTCTGAAGAGGAGTTTTTGCCTCAACTCAGGATTAGATTCTGAATACAAAAATAACAATTTTAATCTAAGCCATAAAATGCTGGCACAAGTTCAGACAGCCAAAATATATCTTCTTTCCAGTAACACTTTTTTTTATTTGCTGCATAGAAAACTGACTGTAATCTGAGCCAGTGTTTTGTCTTAATTTTTAAAAAAAAATCTTTATCAAAGAAATACCATTGTATTCTTTTCAACTGTATCACTTACAGTATGCTTTCCTTACAAATAATTTTTTTTTTCATTCATATATTGTATTAATTTACTCTGCTTTCTCCTTAATACTTCTATTAATTTATTTATGAAGCTTAGATTTACTTAAGATAACATAAGTCTTCTAACATTCTGGATCAATAAAGATAAAACTAAAAAACAGATATCAGTTTGTGTTGATTTTCCTTTTAACAGTTTCAAAACGAAACATCCTAGAACCTTGAGCAGTTATCCATATGCTGAATTACTTTATGTAAGATGTCTTTTATCATTTAAAGTACTCTGTGAATTTTACTTCATGATAGAGTTAAAGACTACAGTACAGAATCCTGAATCATCTTGGAAGATAATTTCTACTTTCCTATCTCATGAGAAGATGAATTACTCTTTATCTTTCTTCTACTCTTACTTTCCGTGCTTTAATGTGTGATCATAGCAGAGTTTGCAGCCAGTGTAATGCATGTATTTATTTTTAAATGAACAGGTAACAATGTCAGCAGGGATATGCAAAATAATGGGTGCTTTCAAAATAATGTGTGCTTTCCGTTGTATTGTGGCAAGGCAAATGTAGGTTACCACAATGGAAATATCTTCTAGTGGGGAAAGATTAATATGGGAGAAATCACACTTCTAATAACAAAATTACTTTTTTTCTTCCTTATCATATATGTCTTTAACCTGACTGTTGATAGTATCCCTTAACATCTAACTGCTATCACGATTTAGGGTAATTCACACAAGACTTTATTTTCAGTGAACTGCTATCAGTCATTCATGCTTTCATCATCCTAACTCTCTATTTACACTTTCTTCCCCACAGTTCTTATTTACAGAAATAAATTTTCTTGCCAATAGATTACGCAATGCTGCTTTTCTACTTCTATAGAACTTCTTTGTCTGAAACAAGCCTTTTCTAGACAGCGACATTTTTGTCTGATCCTTACATTTCCACTTGTTTCTGCCTGGTTTTCTGTAACTTTGTATGTGCCAAAAAGGTTTTCTTTGATTTCTTACAGTTGTGCATGGAAATAGTCTTTATGAGACATAAGAAATGTGAATGTCTCAGGAGTGTCGTGGTTTGGGCTCATCCAGGAACAAAGAGCCACAAGTAACCCCTCTGCTCATTCCTTCTGAGAGCATGGGAAAGAGAAAATTACTGGTGGCCTGTGAAAAATCCATACAGACAGAGAGGACTCAATCTATGCTTACTTTTCCAGGCAAAACAGACAAGACTACTCAGCTTGGGGAAGAGAACAAAAACTAATTTAATCCATCAGCAATCAAAACCATAACAAAGAGAAATCAACACAAAATAGTATTATTATGAAGAACACAACCAGCCCTTTAAGATCATCTTTCCCCTACCCCTCCCCTCTTCTCAGGCTTAGAGTCCTGATTTTGGTGTATTTATGTCCTCCCACTCTGAGTTCACAGAGGGGAGGGAACGGGGGATGCAGTCAGTCCTGTTCTGAAGATTTCTGCCACTTTTCTCAACTCAGGGTAGGACTTCTCACCATTCCCCTGCTCCAGCACAGGGTCCTTCAGAGACTGGGCAGTCCTGCATGAGCTGCTTCAATGTGGATTCATCCCGAGAGAGCTGCAGCTCCTCTCTGCCTCCTCTGTGGGCCTGCTCTGCGGCCCACAGGCTCTCCATCACAACCTGCATCATAGCCACCTCCTCACACAGTCTCCTGCCCATCTGGATGCAATTACTTCCTCTGGCACTGGGTCCTCATTAGGCTTAGTTGTCTTCCTTGGCATGGGGGACCTCGTGGAGCTACTAACCACTATCAGTCCCTTCATTGGCCTTCATGGGTCACAGGGAGACAGCTGCTGTCTCATTGCAGGCTGCAGAGGGGTTTCTGGTCCAGCACTCCTCCTTCTGTTCTCATTCTCCGACTGTGAGGTCTGCATGGGCACCTCCATCTTGTATCACTCTCCTACTTCCTCTTCCACTGCCAATTTTCCTTCTTAAATAGTGATGGTAGAGGCACAAGTCAAGTCAGAGGTGGGTCCACATCAGAGCCAGGGGAAATTTTTCGAATTGCTTACAAGATCAGCACTGCGATCCCATCCCCCTGTTATGAAGCAAAAAGTGGCTTCACACAGACCCATCAAAGAGGAAATCTATGAAGTCTTTTGCGATTATTGAAGAAAAAATAGGGAAGCTGTACTGGTTTTGTCTGGAGTAGAGGTAATTTTCTTCTTAGTTACTAATGTGGAGCTATATTTTGGATATGTGCTGGAAATAGTGTTCTTAATTCAGAGATATTTAGTTATTGTTGATCAGTATGCACACAAAGTCAAGTGCCTCTGTCTCTTACACCACGCCACCAGCAAGTGGGCTGGGAATGCATGAGAAGGTAGGAGGGGACACAGCTGGAACACCTGACCCTAACTGTCAAAGTGATTTCCTATACCACATAGAATCATACTCAGCAATAAAACTAGGAGGAAGGTTAGGGACAGAGAGGGGGCACTTCTCAGGGACTGGCTAGGCATTGTTTGGTTGGTGGTGAGCAATTGTTTTAATTTACATCAATTTTCTTTTCTGTGGTTTATTTCTCCCTTTTATTTTCTTTTTCATTACATTTTTTATTTTATTATTATTTGCTTATTTCAATTATTAAACTGTTCTTATCTCAACGTATGATTTTTCTCACTTTATCCTTCCAATTGTCTTTCTCCTATTCTGCTGGGGAGAGGAGGTGAGCAGCTGTGTGGTGCTTAATTGCTGGTTAGGGATAGATGATGACAGTCTTTTTTGGCTCCCAACACAGGGCTTGAAGTGTTTGAGATAACAGATTGACCAGAGCTTATTAGAAGAGATTTATATCTGTTGACAATTGCAGGTCGGGATATTGATTCATCTGTTCTCAATATTATTTTATGTGATCTGCGCCATGCTCTTTTTTGATTTTGTGCTGTACATGTTAATGATTGGTGTTGGCTTATGCAGTTTACTGTGTTCTGTAGTGATTAGAGATGTTTTCCCTGGGAGATCTTTTATTAAGACACTGACCTTCAGCTTAATCTGATATTTGGTCTCTGTACTGAAGCCATTACTGTACTTCAGTTACCACTTCATGGAGACAATTAGCAATTATATTTCTTCTGTGAGATTTTGGGGGTTTTTTGTGTATAAGAAACACAGAATGATGCCTTCATTGCCTTCTTTTCCAATGTATTCTTACTCATTAAAATAACTTCTTAGTATCCTTGGACAGTTAAAATACCTCTATTGATATTTCATAGAAATATTGTTCTGTTTTGTCTAAAGCTAACAAACAATTTAGGAATATGACCCAGGCTCTGTGAGAGTATGGTCATGGGAGTCACAGCATGTAGGAGAGTATGAATAGGTATTTAGAGAACTTCTAATCTCCAATCATATGGAACTTCACTCCTGAACAACTACAGAATCCTGATGAAGTGATAGAATGTTTGAAAAAAAAATAAAATGAGTCCATGACTATACCAAAGAGGCACAATTTATCACACTATACTGAGCCTTGTCCAGTATCTACTGCTCAATATTATGCAGCACCCTCAGGGAGAAAAGAGGGAAAACATATCCATAGACAAAAAGGTTAATCCAAGCTCTCCGTCAGTCACTCCTGTAACTAAAAAGAAACAATGGAAGTCAATTCATTTATTAAGGGATAAAGAAGTTTCTCCTAAGTGGGAACAGGAGAAAGAGGCAGAAGAGACAACTTGTTCTGCAGCAGAGCAGTCACAAGAACAGGATGGGTAAGACACTAAAGTCACAAATGATACAGGCATCAACCAATTCCTACCCTTAAATGACCTGAAAAATATGTGAAAAATTTTAGCTGTCAACCAAGTGAGCTAAATCTCACTGTTGAGATATTTGGGCCAGTAGTCAGGACCTACAGGTTAAAGAAGCCCAGCAGCTAGAATCCTATGCTAAGGATAAAGCCATTGACAAAGGAATTGAAAAAAAAAAAAAGCAGGAGTCCTCAGTCTTTCTTTGGCACCTTGTAGTGGTTTTGGCCTGGGCCAGGTTTTTCAGTAGCAGGGGGGCTAAAAGGAGTGGCTTCTTTAAACAAAGAGAGTTGCCAGAAGCTTCCCCTGTAGCTGACAGGGTTAGGGCCAGTCAGTTTTAAGCTGGACCCTGCACCTAACCCAGACCTGGCCAATTAGTAGTGGAGGTAACGCCTCTGTGAATAACATATCTGAGCAGAAGTTGTTGCACAGTTGCATATCTGCAGCAGCAACAGGGAGAGAGAATGTGAAAACATCTCCGCAGACACCAAGGTCAGTGAAGAAGGAGGGGGAGGAGAGTGCCCAGGCACTGAGAAGAAGGCTCCCCTGTGATATGTGGTGAGGACCATGGTGAAGCAGGTTGTCCCCCTGCAGTCCATGGAGGACCACGGGGAAGCAGAGACCCACTCACAGCCCATGGGGGAGGTGCTCACGCCGGAGCGGGTGGATGCCTGAGGGAGGCCGTGACTCCGT